>PVIU01017875.1:0-40582 GCA_004026605.1 Ondatra zibethicus
TGAGCTTTCACATAATGAATTGGACTAGCTAGAGGCCTAGTATCTCTTTTATCATCTTGGTGGCTGCCCTTGTGATGAATTCACTTGCTAAAGGCCTAACCTCTTCAGACTGTCATGTGCATTGCTGGGATTTCAGTGTTAGAAGAAGATGGGAACACAGATAGTTCCTCCACACCATTTTTGTCCAGTTGTTTAAATGTTTTAAATATATAGTTAAATGTTCATCATATAATCATTTTAGAAGTATAAAATCAATCTTTATTCAGTATTTAATCATTTTCATTGATATTCTATTTTGTATAATATTAACATTTAATAACCTGTTTCTTTTACTTTTAGTTGTACAGACAAAAGGAGTGACTGTCTACTAGAACATTTATTGCTAAAAACATTTACCTTTAAATTATTTTATCAATTTATACAGTGAACAAATGTAGATAATCATAGTGCTTAGTTCCAAGCTAACATGAGAACTTAGGGCCTTAAAACATTTAAGGCATGAAAGACAGCATAGAGCATGATTCCAGGCACATATTAATAAGGAATTCATATTTAGTATTATTAACTTCTTGGCTGATACAAGAGTGGAACTCACTAAAATTACGGACAGTAGTGAGACGTTTGTACTTTTGCAATCCTGTTTAGTCATTTCTGGCTTAATACTTCCTAATTTTTCTGTCCTTTATGAAGTTTTCTTTCTACACATAGCTATCCTGCTGTTTTCTTTTTCAGTGATATAGTTGTATATAATTTATTTTTAATTCTACTTAGTGATTATCTTTACAACCTCCAAGACTAATCTTTTAAAACATAAAATATTACAAACATATGGGAAACTACAGATAAAACTATAACCGACAACAGACAAAAATGTTGTCATTAAATTTAGCAGATGTTAACATCGCGCTCTACTTACTTCAGAGCACCTTCTTAGAGAAATAAATCAAAGACAGAGCTACAGGCAGCTCCACACCCAGAGCCTCGGTCCTGAAATTTGCGGCAGATACTCCCACAGTTAATAATGGGAATGCTTTCAATCTTTCTATTTCTTTTCTTTGATGTTGCTATATATTCATATATAGAATATATTTTATTGGATATCTTGTGTAGATTGGATATGAAATATCAGATGCAGCACTCCACATTTGTTGTTCAGAAGTGAGGATATTATAAAATGAATGTTCTGACCCAAATCAAAGGATTAATCCATTGATAGGCTTTTAAGCGGTCAAATGAGAGGTGGTAGAAGCTGGAATTTGGGTGTCCGGCAGAGAGTGCATCCATGGGTTTATCTTTGAAAGTTGTGTCTTGTTGCCAGTCTCTTCCCTTATTTAGGTCTGCATTCTGAAAGCCAGGAGCAAAGCAGCTTCCTTCATTACACATGCCACCACCCTTAGACTAAAATCATAGCAAGAATAAGTTTTCCTCCTTTAAGAGGTTTAACTCAAGTATTTTGTCATATTATTGGAACATTATCACAATTATGATAACTATATCAGATACTTCTTATAATAAAAGTTTCTTTTCATGATTTTCCCCGATTTAAAAAGTACTTAACTCTGCTTTTAAAAGTTTTTTTATATTCCTTACCTTTCTGTTTTACATGAAATTTCTTTGTGATGGGCTTCTCAATCTTGTTTCACCTAATGATTGGTTGTTTTATATGTCATAGTAACCTTAAAAATGTTTGTAGATCTTATATTGTCTATGTCTTCTGAAGTTTTTCTACCATATTATTAGTACAAATGCTCAAACTTTTGTTTCACAGTATTTGGTTCATATTTTTATTTTGACAGCTTTCCTTTCAACCTGCCATCAAGCCTGCCCAACCACTTTGGAGGAGCTAGTCTACAGAATTTTCACTGTATCTTATTATTTTCCTATTACTGAATTTCTTTTCCATGAATATAACATGCTTTCATGTGCTCCTGAGAGAACCAGATTGTTCTCTTGCTTATTCTGTTGTTTCTTTTAAAGAATGTCTGCTTTTCACTTGCTTCAAGCCAATAGTCTTGCCCAAATTCATATTCACTTCTTGGTTTTATTTCAGCATTTATTTATATATCTGGGTTAAGGAATGTGTGTACATGTATATATACTAAAAGACACATGCAATGGCCAAAGGACAGTTTGCAAGCTTCACTACACTCCTGCTGTGTGGCAGCAAGATTCTATACCTGCTGAGCCATTTCACTGGTCCCTGAGTTGCATTTATGTTTAATCAATTTTAGACAGAGAGTAAATGGATTCAAATTTACTGTCCATAAATACACACTGTATGTAGATTACCTTTCTATAGCTGTGTTCATTTGACTGATTAACTGGTTGCAGTTTATGAAGACAGAGTAAACTGTGTGCGACTTTTAGTTTAATATCTATTGCCTGTTAAACTTTGTTCTTTGTGGCTCTACCACACTAAAAACAGATAGTGCTTTATCTCAAGTGCTTGAATGTCTATTGCCAATAGCAGATTAAGCACATTACAAACACTTGTTTCTGCCCTCTGCTGATAAGACTTGTGTCCTTGCCTCTTTACCTCCATCCTATAACTAGATCTTCATAGTCGTAAATAAAAGAATCGCACACTTGTCTTCTAGTATATCTCAGCTACAGATGTATTGCAATGCATAGAGAAAGAGCAACTGCTCTAAGGCCTGGAAGAAATCGGTACTTAGCTACTTGGTACAGTATCTGTTCAGTCATATAGGAGCCACTCAGTTGGCTGACTGCTATAAGTGATTTTGGTTTTGGCTCATGGGATAGACAATAAGAATAAAAAACTTTTTTAGCTTTATTTTTCTATTAGTAGTCAAATAAATTGTATCTTCTGGTCCATCTGTTGTAGAGTCTTCATGAGCAGCTTTGTCAGTCTCACAGGTTTAGAAGACTGTCATTCAAGGCTGTGAAGGATATCCTTGATTTTGGATGGCAGCATGGTGGTGAATCCAATTGGACAGAGGGAGCAGATAGTGTAGTAGGGACTGCTTGCTTGTCAGATGGAATCTTAGACTCTCAATGTTTCTTCTACAGTTGTGATGTGCTAAGTCCCATGAGGCAGGTTCACTCTCATTGCTCTACTGTTTTGTTTTTTTTTTTCTTCAGGTCTTACTATCATCGTGGAAAATTATTTTAAGGTATATTACTTTTGTTTATGCTGCATTTGTTTAGCTCTATAAAACTGTGATTCTTTGCCTGTCTAAAATACTTAAGGGTCTAATAAAGAGCAGAATGGCGAATAGTAAGGCAAGAGAAAGGATCGGCATGTCTGGCAGGCAGAGAGTATGAATAGAAGGAGAAATAGAGAAGAAGAGAACAAGGAGAGGAGGATTCTGTGTGTAATTCATTTGGAAGATGGGTAGCAGGCCCCCCAAAGAGCAAAAGAGCCCGAAAATCTAAGAGTAAATAACAACCAACAATATTTTGCTACCCAACGTGGGGCTAGAGTAAAAGGAAATTCAATAACATACTATAGTCCATTTTTCTATCCAGAGCACTTACATTCTGGTCAGGAGGAAAAGGGATGAAACTAAGAAAGGGCAAAGGACATTCATGACCTACCCATTAAAGGACTACTCAAGCAGGATTCCTGCCTGACCTTCCTTTTTATATTTTACTGAGTAAAAGATAATGTCAAAGCCATCATCACTTTAAGGGGAGCCTAGATCTGGAAACAGCCTTGTTTGGGTTAGTCTTGTACCTTAGTCATAAGACTTTTCATAATACTGGAGTGAAGAGATAAAAGACAGAAATGAGAGCAAGCAGATTTTTTTCATGTTTGATATTGTCTTGTTGTTTTTGTTTTGTTTCCAGAGGATATTGGAATACTACAAAGTAAAGGGGAGTTCAATCAGAGCTTGGTAACCAAGCCCCATTTAACTCAGAACAGGTATGCATTGTGTGCCTTGAGATAGCATCAAATAAATTTGCCTTTTAGTGGCATGTTAGAAAATGTTTATATAACTCTACACTTACAAGTTTTAATTAATAAGGATTCTAATGTCAAACCTGTTTATTTCTACTGAGATCCTGCCTTGTTTATTAATAAATAATTTGCGAATTTTTGAAGGAAATATTGACTTTACGCTTGTTCTAATAGTGTTTTGGTCACATTTAAAAGAATTCTTCAAAGCAGTGCTACACATGTGACCTGTACTTGTGGGTGTTTTCAACAATTTACTCAGAAACAGATGTATATATAATTAAAAGAAGTTACCAGTGAGACAGATTGTGAGATGAGAGATGAAATAACCCCTGTACTTCTATTATTTTTCCATCCTATGCCCAAATTCTTTCTGTTGCTTTGTGTAGAGCTCTTTAAATCATGTAATGGCAAAATCAAACTGTCTTCTTGAAAAAGAGCAGTTTTAATTACTATAAATTATCTTTTGTTCATGTAACTTTTTAACTTTAATTAGTTATTCTATTAGTTCTTTAGAAAGTAGCATCAATTTCATCAAAACACAATTCCTATTGCAATCACTTCAATAAAATATTTTTGTTTAGTGCAGTGTGCACATCAGCTGTTCCCCAACCACTTGGGGAGTAGAGGTAGGAGGATCATCTGGGCTCACAAGTTTAAACCTTTTCTAGGTAACACAGTGAGACCATGTCTTACTATGAAGAGGGAACAATACGATATTTTGGAACTTCTAATAGTTGATTCATACTGTTTAGTTGTTATCTATGACAAACCTAATATTTTCACCATCTTTACTAAACAACAACTGAAGGTCATTACAATAATAGGCTTAAATTTCTGTAAATTAAAGTCTAAACCCTCAATTCTCTCTTTGCTTTTACTGAAGTCACAAATGGTAAACTTATAAAATGTCTTCAATTCACTATCTCTTATCATTTAAGTCATTGAAAACACAAGTTTCACCACTCATACACTTTTTATATTCTTTTCTCTGTCTTCTGTTCTTCTCATTTGCCCAATGCTTTTCCATATGTTTTAATTTAATTCCTTAAAATGAGGCAGGAGAGTAAGTTTTACCATAGGAATGCTGCCATGAGCTAAGTATTTGTGTCCCTGTCCATCTGAGATTCACATATTGGGCTCCACGGTAGAGTTGTGTTGCATTTTGGGATAGTTTTTCTTGGTAAGGAAACCAAACTAAGTGAGAGTAAAGAAATAGAGTCCCCAACCAATATGGTATTGTTACTGTAAGATGAGACGCTGTTGGCTGAAATGCTCTGGCTTGTGCTCTGTCCTTCCCCTTCTTACTATACCTGAGAAAGCCAAGTATGTCAATCAGGTTTGGTTGCTACAAAAGTGCTCAGTGTAACCAATTTAAAAGAGACAAGGTAGCTTTGGTTCATGGCTTCAAAAGTTCCAGTTCATGGTTATTACCCGGTCTAGTTATTTGAGCCTCTGGCAAGGCGCTTCACCATGGAAGGAAGGAGTGTGCAGCAGAACAATACCACTGACCTCATGGTTAGTGGAAACAACAGAAAGAACAAGAAGAGGGTAAGGTCCTACAATTCCATGCTGGGGGCATGATAAATAAGAAAAACACATACACATCACAGTACATCCCAAGTCTTAGCAGTTTCACCACCCGCCTCAACATCTCTCTCTAGATAGAACATTTAACACAAAGAAATTTGGAAAACAATTCAAGATCTAATCTACAGAATAACACAGACGTGTCAACGAGGCAGAATTGTAGAGGCCAGAAAGATGTTTTTTATCAGACACTGAATGAGTAAACAACTTCACTAGGACTTTAGACTCCATATGTGTGAGAAAACACGTTTCTATCGGTTATGCAACCCAGTCTCTGGTACTTTGGTATGGCATTGTGAGTAGAAAAGCATAGGATCATAGAGGTCCTGATGTTAAGGTATCTAAACAAGACCATGATTCAAGGAAGAGAAAAAAGGGAGGCTTACAACCTCACCTTGATGGGCAGCAGCATTACATGTCAATGAATACTAGAGACACTTAGAATGCACCCTACCTATTGTTAGGCCAGCTAGAAGACCAAGCACATGGTGGCCCTGACCTAGATCTTATCACAGTCTATGACCACTAGACTGCACTGGGCATAGATCTGAGAGTGTGTTCACCTTAATGAAGCTTTATTCCTCGCCCCATTTCCCTGATTTTAGCTTATGATGGAGATAGTGCAAGGAAGAACAGAAAGACCTCATTCCAGGTGGTAGTTGAACAGTACTGAAAAACAGTACAGTAACCAGCAGGTGGGATTCATTGAAGGTCATTCTTATGGAATCAATACTTAGTGCATGCTTAAAGTATATGACTAACCTCTGAACCTAAGTGTGTACACTGAGAAAAAAAGTAAAAGGAAATGAAACAATATTAAGCCCGAATGGTCACTGAGATACCCTTCTCTGGCTACTGTGTTCTGGACTATTTTGTGGTATTTTCAAATCAGAACATAATAAAAATCAAATATGCTCTGCTGTTAGTATTTAAATGGTTAACAGCCTCACTGCATCCTTATTTTTTTTTCAGTGCTGTTTGAGTTTAGTTTCTTGCCTGCATCTTTGCGGTTCGGAGGCTTGGAACGCTTATGTGTCTTGGTAATGCATGCACTTGTGCAATTACCTGCGAGGCAGTCTAAGTTCGACTGAAATTTTACATATATTCATTTAATAGCCACATCATTTCACAGAGTTCTCTGCTGCCTCTGCCATATTCCCAGGAAAACCCGTTAGAACAGAAACTCTGTTTTTTCTAAGAACACTCCTTGTTTTGAATTAAGCATAATTTTGCATGCTTAACTCAGCGAGGTTTGGATGAGTTCCTATGCAACAATATCTTTAAAATATCTTTGTCTCCACAGGCAGGTGAGGGAAGTGTTGAGTATTTAACAGTGGCTGTTTGAGACAGTATTGCTAGTCTATGTGATGAAGGATATAGATTGCTTCTTAGTGAGCATTCGGAAGGGCTCACCTGACTAGTTATCATTATTGTTGCCATTGTCTTCGCAGTAACCTGGTTATATTTTCAAAAAGGAAATCCATGAATACCAAATTAGTACATGCAATTCACATGGAAGTCCAGAACTCAACTTCTGCTTCTGCCCCAAGTAGCGTGAGTTCTTGGACCCACAGAGAAAACCTCCTTCACTTTATGTTTCTTGTAATGATAAGAAGGTGAGCCTCTTCAAATCTGGTCAGGGTTGACAGTTTGGTGGCTACTCTAATTGCCCTTACCTCCTCAAAACACCAAACAGAAAACAACATGGGCAAGCACTGATGATGAAAGCTTGGCTGTCAAAAACAAAACCGCAAGCAATAGACTAAAGTCACAATGCTGCAAGGAAGCTGTATCTCAAGAGGGATAATTAAAATACACATGTACACAAAAGAAAAAGAAATGGATGATTTTTGTGCTCCTCACCCCAAATCCTCTTGTACTTTCAACAAGTAATAAGACAGGAGAATGCAAGCTAGAGTGCTCTAAAATTGGCAATTAATAAGGGAGCTGTTTTGATTGTATATGGTTTCCTTCCTGCTTGATGGTTAAAAAGATCATTCTGTCTGCCTCCACCCACCTTCCGGCTGCTTCAGGAAAGAGATCTTGGTAGTTTTGACTTTCCCAACTCCAGACATTCACAAAGGGACCTTTCTATGTAAATTAAATGATTTGTATCTTTGTGTTCCTGTCTTGTGGGTATAAAAACAGAGAATAATCGCTCCATGAGCACAGGTGATCTTCCTTTGCAGATGTTGCCTTGCACATCTTCTGAGTTTCTGTTTAATCCTTTACTTTTGGTGTGTGTGTGTGTGTGTGTGTGTGTGTGTGTGTGTGTGAGAGAGAGAGAGAGAGAGAGAGATACATACAGACAGACAGAGACAGAGAGACACAGAGAGAGAGAGACAAATAGGCAGAGACAGAGAGAGGGATAGACAGAGACAGGGAGACAGAGAGACAGACATATTCTCATTCGTGCTACAGTTTTCCAGAGTATGTGACTTAGTGAGGGTCATTCCTACATGGGGGTGCCATTTCCACAAAAGGCAAGCACAGAACTGTATCAAGAATCAAAACCGAATAAAATCAGAAAGTGTCAGTATCTTATTTTCTCATCTTGCTTGTTCTATTCACAGGATGGGACCCTTGTTTCTAGTAATAAGAACACAACCAACCAGGTGTCTCCATTCTCCTCTCAGAAAAAAGGAAAATGGAAGTGAGGGATGAGGCCTTGACAGTCCCACCTAAAGATGTAGAATATTTCTCAGGCGTTTGCTGTGTGATGTTGCTCATTGCCCAGATAACCCTAAAGAAATCTGAAGGCTGCATCAATCCAAATTTAAGCTCTTTTATAAATAGATTTATTCATTCAATAAATATTTATTGAAACTTACAATGTGCAAAGCATTTTGAAAATGCATAACATAATCTTTTCTCCCAAGTGGCACATGATTGCATAGGAGCAAATTATACATATATATATATATATATATATATATATATATATATATATGCAAATAGCTATATTATTCTATTCAGGTTCCTTTCAGTTGCAAATGACAGAATCTAACCACAAAGTCACTTAAACAAGAAAGGACACATTTCTTCCTATAACTGAAAATCTATGATCAGATTATGGGTAGATATTAAGGTATAAATGAAGGCTTTTTCAAGTATAATTTTTAGCCCTCTCTTCTTTTCCTCTACTTCTTTGAGCTTTGATCCTGTGGTCAAGAGAACAAGAACAGAATTATCCATAGCATTAGTCATTTAAACTTTTTAACTTTATTTCTTAAATACTGTTGGGACATAGACATGTCTCTATTAAATATTTACTAAACTAAAGAAGTGTTTTCAGAGGATTGTAATGACATGAAAACAAGTTACACTGATTTTCTTTTAAAAAACAAAGAGTTTAACAAGTTTTTACAAGCAATAATAAAACAAACAAAAGGTTTTTACACCTTTGTAATTCTCAGTAATAACAGCAAAGAAAAAAGTAGAAGATTCTAGAGATAAAGATAATGGATGATGTAGAAATGCAAGCATCAAAATTTAAGTGCCTGACACCACGTACAAGTCCAATAGAGAACTAAGTGACAGCAGGCAAGCTAGTGAACTGAGAGTGGGAAATGGCCAAGAGAGCAGAGACTACAAGAGAAAAGTCAGATTAGATTCCATAGGACTAAGAAGGGAGATGCTAAAATGATTTTGAGTCCTGGGTAGGAAAGAGTCTGAGGTTGATCTTTAAGCGTGGCCATGTTGCTAGGCAACCAGACTGTACAGGCAATGAAGTTCACCTCAAAGAGGTGTTTAAGTCACTAAGAGGTCAAGGTTCCTCAATAACCTTAAACCTGTACTTGAGCTATAAGGAACAGAAGTCACATCAGCAAAAGAAAGTCTAAGAATAATGAAGGTGGGATGAGAGCAGATGAGGTTTGGAGATGAAGCAGACAGGAAAATAAGTTCTTTGGCCATTGCCTTCTGTAAACTATATACTACTATAACTACTCAGGCCAGCCGTGATCAGAGGCAGGTCACCAGGTTCTCAGCAAGCTAGAGGTATAGACAGAGTGGTGGAACCTTGCTTTGTGGACTAGGTGGATTTAGGTGTTAGTAGTTTTATAGTCGATTGTTTTGGATCCAGAGCCTGGAGTTCCTTTGAAGCTCCCAATGGCAGAGATGCCTCTCCCCATTGCTAAGGAACCATATGAGGAGACTCAGAGCTGGGAAGGCACTTCCAATTATGATAGCCTAGAAAAATTTGCTCCTACTTTAATCACATAATAGCCTTCATTACAAACTCTTCTCTTATTCCCACCTCACTCTAAACACTGCTATTTTTAATTTGTGTCACATATTTTATTAATATATGATTTCAATGAATTTTTTATTTATTGAATCTTAGAAGTTTTGCATCCAACAGTTACTATTGGAATGCCAACTTCATGTAGATAAGGATCTTGGCCAATTTCTTCAGTTTTATGTCACCAGTTCCCTGACCTTTGTTTTTGAAATGGAAGTCTCTGTCTCTGTCTCTCTCTCTGTCTCTGTCTCTCTCTCTCTCACATCCACACCACAAACACACACAATAATCTGTTAATATTTTTAATAAGAGGACCAAAATAAACCTGACTCAAATATGCAAAGCAAATAAAGCATTTACTCCTTTTGAGGGTTGTCTCTCTGATACTGAAGAGATATGAAACTATTAATCATCAAGGAAGCACAAGAATTGTTCAGATCATCCCACCCCCTTATTACACTTGCAATTATTTGTTTTTCATATACTTTTTTATTTCCCTAATGAAAATATTTTCCTCTTTCCCTCCACCTCATTTTCATTTTTATCCTCCAACCCACAATGTACAAGAGCATCCCTTTGTTACATATGCACATCACTTTAGGGCGGTGAGCCTAGCCTTCAATGACCAAACTCTTTCTCTAGCCCTGTTACATATTCATTACATAGGTAGTCACCCTGAAATGTATTTACCAGACCTGATTTCCATGGAGTACTTTAATTCATCCTCTCTAATAAACATTTTTTTCTGATTTGCATGGCTAATGGGAATAATGAAATTTCTAGATTCAGTACAGCTCTTGCTGTATCTGTAGAGTCATTGCCACATTATTAAAATAATGAAAGTAAAATACTCAGCTCTGTGGAGAGCGATGCTAATGAGGTCAAGGGAGTCAGTTCAATCTCCGGGCAGACGGGCTAGTATTTTACACAGAGGAAAACTGTCTCCTGGCTATAGGCTGATCTTATCCTCAACCAACCACTTTACCTACAGGACCCATGAGAGTCTTCATGAGAGGAAGAGAATCCTATTTGACAAATCCACCACGTAGGTAGGATTGGGGCCATTTTATGAGGATTCCCAGTTACCTGGGGCCTATGATAAAGAAACCAAACTCAACTAGGAAGTAGAAGTAACTTTAGCATGTGGTCACTGAATTTACTTCAAGCATATACAACCATATCAGACAGAAATAGTCAAAGAAGAGGGTAAATATCAGACAATAAACAGAATTTGGGAATGGCAACGTCAGAGGTGGAGTAAACAATAATATTTGATCATTTGAGAATAGCCTTATGCAAGTACTATACAAATTTTAGAGGAAACTTTCCACTTAAACTGTGAAATAAACATTCCTCATTGAGCTATTGACACTGTAATCTTCACAGTCATTGTGGAATATAAACATTAAATACTCCACTCACTTCACTGCTGATAATGAAAATGGCTGACTACTAGTGAACATGTAGTTTGTCCAAGTCCCAATTAACAAGTGTTCAGGATAAGATTCCGAGTTATTCTAATTAAGTAAAGAGATCTTCAGAACAGAGAAAAGAAAATATCTGTTTATTTTGGCAGGAAGATATAGTAAAATATTCTTGGACCAAAAAGAGAAACATGTTTATTACCTTCAGAAAAACTCCACTGTAAGAACAAGTACAGTGAACAGAATGCCTGCAATATTCCAAGAGGATAAAGAGACTGGAGCAGGAGTGGATCTCACTAGCAATGCTCCACTCACAAGCGTGTCATCAAATGCTTTTGTGGAGGGACATTGCAACATGGAAAAGATGAAAGTTTCCCTCTACTGGCAATATTGCAAATATAGGTTCACTCCACACTTCATAGAATAGAGAAGATGACATTTGCCTGACACTTGTGGTATTGAGCTGAGGTTGTGAGCATGGGATTATGGCAAAAGGCAAACTCCTGAATCCACATTTGGCCTCCTATCTCAGAATTCTCCAAGAGTCTTCATCAATGAAAATTAGAGAATGGACATTACAGAAGATGATGAAATGGTAAGATGCAATTAACACTCAAAGCCAACAAAGCAGCCAGAGGGTTTGAGAATACCAAAGAGAGAAACAGTGAAGATCATCAGTCCAAAGTAGTGATTCTCTTAGGCAACTTCTGTTTGAACAGGTAAATAGCTGGGTTGGCATTAGGTTTTCATGCCAGAATATACTCTGAATTAGCAAAGACATACTATGGCTGAATCTAAGCGTCCTGGAATTTAAAATGACAAAGAACAAAATCCCTGCTCTGCCACTCCCCACAGAGGAACTCCTGGCATGTAAATACTCTCTCTAGCCCCAGTTCCCTTGTTTAGAATGTGAGACTACTAACATTTTCTTGCTAATTATGGTGATAAAACAAGATGGCTTATGGGAAGCATCAATTTTCATAGATGCCAAATGCTCTGTGCCCATGGCTGGTGTTAGAAAATCGGAGAAAGATTGCTACAACTGAAGGGAAAGGCCATAGTTGGCCCCAGGTTGAGCAGAGTAAGCAGTCGACATGGATTTCTCCTGCTTTAGGATTTTGTTAAATTATTCCACTTAAAGTCTGAAGCAGTTTTGGTTTACATTATATCACAAAAGTACTAATGCCGACGTCTGCTGCTGCAATGACAGAAGAGAAGTCTAAAGGAGACATTGCTGTTATGTGGGTGTTCTTGCGTTGTCTCTGAGCAGTGCAGCAAGGCTGCAAAGATAAGGAGGGCTGGGGCTGCCTAGGAGCACAGGGCTGCTAAACCAGGTTTTGCCTTGCTTCAATCTCAGGACTGCAGACACTGCAAGTGTTTGTATGTAGATGCTATTTTGGAAACGTTGCTGATGAAGTCAATGACTTTGACTCCAAGAGACATTTTCATCTTGATTTCTAAGACAGGGTGAAAGCATCTGGCATAATCTTCAGCAAAGGTATAATCTTTTAGTTAGCTTAGAGGGAAAAATCAACAGCAACAAGTCAAACAAGTGCTGGTTAGACATGGAAAAAATTGCCACTTAGAAGAGTGTGATTGAGAGAAGCAGCTTGATGCCGGGGTGTACACTGACACTAACTCAAGACGCCCGGGAAAAGGCGCTGTGCTGGTTAATTGGACATTACGCTTTCCCTAGTGCTTCCATCATTATACAGCACATATGGATTAACAATTTTCAGATAAATGAAATGCATGTGGAATCTTAAAATAGAGATTGTTTGGTCTACTGCTTCCAATTTATAGATAACGATATTTAAGCTCAGTTAGGAGTCCTATGTATGAAGTCCCACTTAATTGTGATAGTAATATAGCACAACTCAGAGTACGGGTCCCACCAGCTTTGCCTCGGTGATTCCTCACACTATCCCTTGTGGCTGGCTAACTCTTCACATTCTTGAATGGTTTCTTGCTGGATGAGGGGAAATTGAGAACTTTAAGTGATTTAGATGTTATCGGTGTTACTGCGGATTCTGCCTGGACACGCCAAAGGGGTAAAGTTATAGAAATTGGATACTGAGACAAATCCCTGTGCAGCTAGTATGCTACCTTTGAAGTTCTTTTTTGTAAAAGAAATTACCGATTGTCACTTGTTCATATGTTATTTTCACTGCATTTATAAACTGTCACTGAGCAAAGTGTATAAAAAATAATTTGGTTTCTTTTTGGATGCTAAAGAATAAACAGTGTGGTGGTTTGAATGAGAATTGCCTGCATAAGCTCATATATTTTTAATGCTTGTTCTCCAATTGTTGGTGGGACTGAGCTGATTGGGAAGGGTTAAAGAGTATGGCCTCTTTGGTGTGTTGTTAGGATTAGCTCTCTCTGCCTTGTGATTGAGTTATAAGGTGTGAGCCCTTAGCTACTGCTTCAGCACCATGCCTGCTGGCCTGCTGCCATGGTCATCCTAACCCTCTGAAACTAGGTTCCAAAGAAACATTTTCTTTCCTGTAAATTGCCTTGGTAATGGTGTCGTATCACAGCAGGCAATAGGAAAGTAACTAAGATAAACAGTTTTAGTTGAAAATTTAGAAATAGTATACTTGCCTAAGATTATATATATATATATATATATATATATATATATATATATGTTTGTATGTATGCATGTATGCAATACATGTGGGCAGATGAGCTGGTTTAGTGAATAAAGGGGATGTTGCCCAGCCTGATGACCTGAGTTAAGTCTGCAGGACCTACACAGTAAAAGGAGAAAACTGACTACCCAAAGTTCTGTTCTTACCTGAAGATCCACATTGTGGCATGATCATACACAAATATGTAACTAAGAAAACAAGTAAATCTAATTTTAAAAGAAAAAAAGTATAATGATCTGATTGAAGACAGGTCATCACTTATATAAAAAGCAAGTACCCACAGGCTCAAGTTTTGATTGTGCAATGCTCTCACAGTACAGGGTTATAATTAACCAGTTGAATGAAATATTGCAAGTCAAGAGTACATAATGTGTTAAATGAAGATAAATTTTCAGAATTTTATTACGGTTTCTTAGGATATTTATGGAGATATAACCTCATGGCATTAATCATGGTATTTCAAGCTGTAAAGTTGAAAGCTATGCTAATGTTCAAACATGTATTCACGTTTAATCTTACTAATAAACTTACATTCTCTCTCATGCAGAGATTTAGTTAAGGGTTTAGGAGTTTATACTGGGAATTTTAGAATAGATCACTCAAATTTACTGTGACAATTGAATCCACTTGAGAATGTTGTTGAAATGAAAACTGATATTTCATAGGTCTAGAATAATATAATGCTTCAAAAACATAACATCTCATGGGATGTTTTGATTGTTCCGGGACACATTTTTGGGTAAGCAGGGCTTTTGTGGCAAGGTCTTATGTAGCCTTAGCTGCTCTCCAACTCACAATTCCCTGAAGAATGACCTCGAACTCTTGATCCTCCTAAGGAGCCTCAACCTCCAAACTGATAGGATGATAGGGAAGTAGAGTCCCATCCAGCTTAATACACACTTTGAATAAGAAGGATTTAGCAGAGCAGGAATGAAGGTAAAGGAACACAAAAGGAAGGAAGCTTTGCACTACTCCTCCTTCTTTCTGAACCCCCTCTCCTTCGCTGGAGAGTTATTTCTTCTGTTGGGGAAGTCTTCTCAAATTACAGGATTAAGAGTGAGTATGAACAAGCCTCTGTTCCCCTTAGAGCATCTGGACTTTACACTACCATAACTTGTGATGTTGTCTTGATCTAATTCCTTAAAAATCTCCCCTACTCTACTAGAATCTGTTTGAGGACAGAGCCATGCCTGACTCTCTTTAGTCTCATACTCTATTGGGTTCTTTTGGCCCTTCTTATGTAAATATTTGGGAATTGCCAAATAAGTAAATGAACTAAAAGCTGTAATCACTAGACAGAGATAAAGGGAAGGATAGAATGGGACATCATCCAGAAAGAGCGGAACATTTTGGATGGTATAATGGCCAATCTTTATTGCCAAGTACACAGGAGTTAGAATCACTATAAAACACACCTGTGGGATTGTGTTTTAAAAGACTGAGAGTGCTTTTAAGAAGATTTAACTAGAAAGGGTGGGCATACTCTAAATGTGGGTAGCAGCATTCCATGGGCAGAAGTCCTGGACTGAATAAAAAGGAGAATACAATCTGAGAAATCACATTCACTGTATTTTCTGTTTCCTGATTGGGATGCAACATGACCAGACAGGCCACTGTCCACCATCATGACACCTCTGCATGATATTGTATTATACTTTCCAACTGTGAGCCACAATAATCCATTCCATCCTTTTATTGGATTTTTCCAGGTATTTTCTTTCAGTAATAGAAAAAGGAACTAATGCAAGCTGGATTAATGCCATGAGATTTGTTTAGTCAGAACTAATTTGAAGATGACAAGGACATAGATCGAGGCATCCATGGGACAATAGAACTGGGGAGAAAATGTAGAAGTGGGGAGATTCAGAGGTATAATGAGTATCAGAGAAGCAGGACCTGCGGTTCTAATGGGGCTTGTCCTAGAATTCATGCAGAAGTTTTTAAAAAGAATAACCAAGTATATCAACAAGTAACCTACAATGTTATTAGAGGATGGCTAGGTAAAGGGAAGCTGAAGTAAGCTTCCTTCCCTGGATGCTTGGAAGGAGTAATGTCCATTACATGGAAAGCCAGGAGGACCCTCACTGTGTAGGTCTAGGAAATATTTAATTGCTTAAATATGTTTTAGTTCTAGAACAAGCTTATAGAAATTCCCAGAACAAAAATAACAATTTTGTGGAACCCATGCAATAATTGAGAGCATATTGATGAGCAATTTTGTGTCAGAAGAGAATAGGTAAGAAGGAAGGACAAGAAAAGGGCTCCAAAAATAAAACTTGCCTCAGGCCCTAAGCATGCAGGCTGATTATTTATACACACCAGGCAGGGACAAGCTTGTTAGTTTAGGATGCTGACATTTCTGACAGCTAGCTAGGATTTGATTTCTTAGGATTTTCTGAAAACCACAGTTTTTAAGCCTCCTAACAAGCAGTGACCCTTTTGTCAAGTGAAATATTACCCCTTAGGATAGGCTACTCAGGATCCTTGTGTGGAATCGAAGCCTGTGGAGAATCAGATCAGTGCATCTGTCATGTTCTCCCAGTGTCCTGTGGTCAGCCTCAGAGCTGCTCAGCACAACCTCAGGGCTTTGCAATAGATGATCAGAATCCAATTTTCCTAGCTACCCAGGTTCAGTTTGTCTTCCCCCAAACAATGGGTGACTTACCTCTTTGCACAGCCCCTACAGTCTTGTTAATGAAACTTAAAGTGCCAATAGAGTGATTTGTATGTTATTTGACACATACATGAATAATTGAACTATTTGCTCTAAATACTAGCAAACGCAAAGACTCAATGTGTTATCAAAATTGAAGGGAAACAAAAATTGAAATAAAAGTAAGTTTATTTTCTATTTTAATTTTCCTGCTATCAAGTACTTTCTCACATAATTTTGTATTTCTAATGAATGCTAAACCATTTTGAATGAATGAGCTTGTCAACAAATGATCAATATTGATTGATAATTAAACTGCCCTTTATAAAGAGTCACCCTAGGAGAGAATTCTAATGAGATATTCAGCCTTAGAAGAGTGTAAAACATGTGATGCTCAGAAGCTTGTCATAAACAAAACAAAGCAAAACAACAACAGAACCGGCTGTATTATTTGTTAGACTGCTGACCTGTGTTGCTGTTTGCGATAGCTGATAATATAAGACGTTATAGGGTCTGTATGCCGGCCCAGCTGCTGTGGACTTAGAAGAAGGAGGTCCGGTTTGAGGGCCAATATCAGGCTATTTTGCTTTTGTTACAGTTAGACCTTTAGAAGAGGCATTCATGTCATTTTTTTTTTTTTAAACGCTGGGCACCAGTTGTGAGATGCGGTAGGACTGTCAGTGACTGGTCAATGGTGATATTATTCTCCTTTTGGGCTCTCTAAGGACATTTTCTTACTCTCTGGGAAGTTGAGCAAACTTCTAGATGCTTTCTTTCCTATTCAGTGTTTCTTTGGATTAAAACATATTTCACAGGATTGTGTGTTTTATAATTTGATATTCTTTCCAGTCAAAACTGATAGTCATCCAAGGAAATTCTCTAACCTCCTATTTTGTAATGATAATTAAATTTACATAAGAAGGATTGAATCAAATATCTCTGATTGGAAGCGAAAATGATAACTTAAAACATTTTGATTCTTCGCAGGGCTTAAACCCACAGGCTGGAGCACGCAAGGGAAGTGCTTTCTCACTGAGCTGTGAGTTTAATACACAAATAAAACTCCTACTAGTGTTTTTAATTCTTATGAAGAGATTTTTTAAAAGACTAATATTTTCAAAGACAGACTTGCTCCACCATCTGACTTAGGGATCTTAGTTCACTGCCCTGACGTTTTGGATGCCTGATAATTTGCATTCAGAGCAACAGGACATCACCTTCCTAAGAATGCTGGAGTGAAGACAAGCATACTGCAAGGTATGTCCCATGAATTTGGCACCTAGCGTGCAAAGTCAAGGAATTGACTGCAGAGTATATGCTACAGCAGTACTCATTAAAAGGTAGCATAATATTAAATTTTTTCTTTTATAAAATTGTTTTTTACTCAGTAGTTGTGCTATAATTAGACAGAAGGCTGATAACCTGTAATTTTCTGATTAATCTAGAGACAAGATGGGGAAGCTGCTGTGGTTGATCTCTTCTTGTGTGCATTATTATGAATTTATTTAATTGTCATAGTAGCCCTGAGAGGTAAGCACTTTAATTTTCATATTACAGTCTTAGCTTCTACAGCTCAGTCAACTCCATTAATGGTCTGAACTTATGCAGTCTAAAAGAATGTGGAATTTGGATCTATATTCAGGTAAATAATTTCAAATCATAAACTTTTTTTCAAACTTCAACATGTTCCCCAAGAAATAAGAAAATAATTTGAAAAATATGGAGAATTCTAAAATTGATATAGAACATCTGTAAATACAGATTAGATTTAGATCTAATATAGAATATTAGATTTTAAATAAATTTTATGTGTAATGGAGTTCAACACTTGACCCCTAAATCAGAAAATAAGTTATTAAAGACATATTCTGGATTCCTTTATCCTAACAGGCAAGGTAGAGTAATTTGATTTTCTATTACTATTATAGTAATTTACTATTGTAAAGACATATCCTGTCTTTTATACCCTGGTAGTGATCACACAGAGCCATTTATACTCCTATATCCAAACATCTGCCAGAAAATTTATATTTATTTATATTTAAAGATTTAAAGATTCATAAAAATAAATGGAAATCTTTATTCTTGTTATGTATTTTATGAGAAAATTCTGTATGGTTTGAGCTCATTTTCTTCCTCAATGTGGTGAACCTATCTGTCCTGACTATAGAAAAGAGAATCTAGAATCAAGCCTCAGGAATCCACCTCTTAGTTTCCTCATCTACTTTGTATTTTCATCCAAACAAGCAGCTGAGGAGCTAACATATGGGACAAAACCAAAACCAAACAAACAAAAACAAATGATGAGAAAGTGAGTTTTTGCATCATCCCAGATTTGATTTTTTTAGTGATTAAAATTAGATTTAAAGCTAAAATTGCAAAACTCTGTTTAAATCGATAGTTAAAGGGTGAGATTAACTGCAACTCCATGAAACTTGGAGATTCCTTCCTGCAGGAGGAATGTGCTCAAGCTAGCCAGGCCGGCTTGCCACTTCTGTAGCTGGAAGGGCTCAATGCCAGTGTGCATGAATTCCATGCAAACCCACTGGGTTTACCATCTATGCAATTGTAAAGCAGGTTCTTGAATTTGTCACTAGACAAAGACAGGTGGTATTATGAGGATGGTTAGCATGAGATACAATGATAGCTATAGACTGTGTTGCCCAGAACTATTGGAGTAAGTGGGCAATGATAGATAGGTAGGATGATTGGTAGATAGATGAACTTAAAGATATAAATTAGTATGTAGCCATATGTTAATTACTATAAGAGAATTCATGGATTCTAACCAGTGCAAAATTATACATGAAAATCTAAGATTAAATGCCTGAAAGAGAGCTAACATACTCATGTCAAAAGCTGTTATTTTCTATGAAAATTATTAATGCTTACAATAACACAGTAGAATGAATATGAACACTATCATGTGATAACTAAACAAGAAGACAAAGTTTATAGACTGATGATTATGATTCAGCACCGTTCCAGATAAAATTAACAGATATTAAATGTTATTTTATTTTGGGTGGCCATATTTCTTTTTTACTGATTTTTATTGAGCTCTACATTTTTCTCTGCTCCCCTTCCTGCCTCTCCCCTCCCCTTCAACCCTTTCCCAAGGTCCTCATGCTCCCAATTTACTCAGGAGATCATGTCTTTATCTACTTCCCATGTAGATTAGATCTATGTATGTCTCTCTTAGGGTCCTCATTGTTGTCTAAGTTCTCTGGCATTGTGATTTGTAGGCTGGTTTTCTTTGCTTTATGTTTAAAAACCACTTATGAGTGAGTAAATATGATAATTGTCTTCCTGAGTCTGGGTTACCTCACTCAAAATGATGTTTTCTAGTTCCATCTATTTGTCTGAAAACTTCAAGACATCATTATTTTTTTATGCTGTGTAGTACTCCATTGTGTAAATGTACCACATTTTCCTTATCCATTCTCAGTCAAGGGGCATTTACATTGTTTCCAGGTTCTGGCTATGACAAACAATGCTGCTATGAAGATAGTTGAGCACATGTCCTTGTGGCACGGTTGAACATCCTTTCGGTAAATACCCAAAAGTGGTATTGCTGGGTCTTGAGGAAGGTGGTTTCCTAATTTTCTGAGAAATTGCCACACTGACATCCAAAGGGGGACTACCATCTTGCACTTCAACCAGCAATGTAGGAGTGCTCCCTTTACCCCACAACCTCTCCAGCAAAAGTTGTCATCAGTGTTATGGATCTTGGCCATTCTTACAGGTATAAGAACGAATTTCAGAGTTGTTCTGATTTTCATTCTCTGATGACTAAGGATGTTGAATATTTCCTTAAGTGTCTTTCAGCCATTAGATTCCTCTGTTGAGAATTCTCTCTTTAGGTCTGTACTCCATTTTTTTATTGGATTATTTGTTCTTTTGATGACTAATTTCTTGAGTTCTTTGTATATTTTGGAGATCAGACCTTGGTCTGATGTGGGGTTGGTGAAGAACTTTTCCCATTCTGTAGGCTGTTGTTTTGTCTTGTTGACTGTGTCATTTGCTTTACAGAAGCTTTTCAGTTTCAGGAGGTCCCATTTATTGTTTCTCTCAGTGTCTGTGCTACTGGGGTTATATTTAAGGGGTAAGTATATGTGTTAGGAACTTTGAACTCACAATTTTTTCCTTAAAAGTCTTTAGTAATGGACATGAGGTTCCTATTAGGAAGCAGAGATACAGTTCCCCTCACATCTTGAACACTGGTCACTGACAATCTTGTATGCTCTTGTCTATCAAGGACAAAGCCAGGATGCTAACCAGAGTGAGCTTGATATCAACCTTAAGATTTTCACTTTTCTGCTTCATGATATAATCACCCTTCATTATTCATTCACCAACATGTAATATTCTGTTCATCACACACTCTGGATTAACTGTTACATTTATACATTATAAATACTGCAGTTTTCGTAATTTAGCTCCATGTTGGATATTCCATCAGTGGATTCTGTTTTTTCAGAAAAGGTACATCCTGTGTTTCTTAAAATCAATCAAGCTCCAGGAAGAAAATCTGTTTTCTTCTTTCTATGTCTGCATAGACCAGCTGCCAACATTCTTTTACCGCCATCTATACAACGTCTTGTAATTTAATACATAGAAGTACTGAAAGCCACCTTCCATATTTCACTGATAATTAGATGTCATTAATTATAGCACAACATAAGTCAGACACAATAATATTTTAGACCATTAAGCTACAAAATTATGTTTTTTTCAATGTAATATATAATTCTGTTTATGAAACAGCAACCTTGTAAATAAAATATTTAGGATTTGTGAAATACAGTGTGCACTATGGTGTTCTCACTGTGTGCCATATTGCCTATGTCTCATTTTAATTCAACTTACACACACACATAATCACAATTACTACTCACTTTTCTTCCAGACCTGTCCATCTTTAGTGCATGTGTACAAGCAAGTATGTCTATGGTTCACTATATGGACTCTGGAACTATCTTCTCTGGATGCAGGACAAGGTATGCCTTTACAACATGATAGCTATATAGCTTTGGAAATTTTTCCTAGTATTATTTCCACAGATCATCTTCAGTTTGTCTAAAACATAGATACTGATAAAATCTATTAAAAATGGTTTTGTGAGCATTAAATACCTCTTGTATATATTAAGTGGCAATAAGTATGTATATTAATATAGCTGTTATAATAACTAAAGAGTAAATGAAGATGGTATCTACATTGAACTCTCTATGCAAATCCTCACAATGTATTGGGGGTTCCCATTCAGCTTCAAAATGCAAACCTTCACAAGCATGCTGCTGTTCTGGATGCCGTGAATGCAAACACAGCCTAGAATCATAACAGTTATGCACCTGTTGTGCAAGCACATCCTACTAAGTCATGGATCCCCAGAGGACATACACAGCCATGCACAGAGAACCTGCTGCCTTTTAAGTATTTCTACTTTCCATAAATTTACAATTAATCCTGATCTTGAAAATAAGCTGTGAACCAAAGAAAATCGCCTTAAAAACAGATTTTCATTAATGAGGGGATTTAGTGTAAATTCCTTACGGCCAACTTTCTACTTGGCTTTTGTGTGAAATTGTGAAGCAACTTTCCCTGGTGATACCCATGCCATAACTCTGGTACATGCTTGAGAGCACTTTTGTGCTTAATTGGGGCAGAAATACAAGTGAAGGCAGAGCCTTCTTTAGTTTCCTCATGCATTTCCTTTCCAGTACTTAAATGGAAAGTTGCACAATGGTAAAACACTACACATAGCCATGTGTCCATCTAATATGCCTGCTAAGGGCTGAGGCAGTCTTTAGCTCTCCAAAGCACCTCATGCACACCATAAGCTTCAGTGTGAGCGTGTGCTCATCTCGGGCATTCATTTAAGCTCAAACATGTGCACAGTTTCTCTAGTGTACACATTCCTCAACTCTTCCATTTCTCTCCTATTACTGTCTTTGTGTCTGCCTAAGTGGTTTGCTCTAAAGGTGGGAGGGATCATTCACACATGCTTCTAACAGGAGTTTCCTATCCTTTACCACACAGGCTATATACGTGAGGCAAATACATCTCAGACGAACTGATAGACTTTTACTATAGAGAAAACACAATAGACAAATAAAAAGAGGTGCCAGTTGTCATGCATTATTTGCAGCCATCATACAAAAAAAATAAACAGGAATGACAAAATGGAAGAGCAGAGGCACGGGTAATATGATTGTCCTTGAATAATCAAATATTAGTGCTTAGTATAGAAAGAGGTAACAGAGGGAAATCCTGAACTATGGGATTATTTTGCTAGGAGTATTTTTCCTTTTTCCACGCTCCCTCAACTCTGGTTGGGCTTCAGAACTCCACTCCCCAAAAGTCAAGGGATGATTTCCTTTCCGTGACACTTATGCTAGCCAGTTGGTACTGCAAATAGCAGTGTTGAGGAGTTGGCCATAGTCACGGTTACAGACTAACAGCGATTTATGAGACTTTTCCAGTTGAGACATAATAGTAGCTTGATATCCACAGTAAAGGAGGCAATTAGAGTATGCGACATCATCTGCCTCTATAGGTAGCAACCAATGCAGACAAAGGCCTTCTGCTACCTGCTTAATATGGGCCATTTGTAATTTTGTTCATGTATGCTTCATTCACTTTCTCTTTTGTATTTAAAATCCTCTCACCTGAGTTTTGCCACTTGGCAATCCAGGGAATATGCTGCATGTTCTAAATTATACTAAATAGTCTATGATCAGTGTTCCTAGTATGGTTTAAACAAGCAGATACTCTGGCTTAAACTACCAGATACAAACCCAGTATGCAGAGAGAGTTTTAGTACCCAACCAATAACTAGATGAGTATCTAGTTCGTCTTCTTCATTTCTCCTTTTCTTACTTCATTTGAACATTTTCCTAACTACACAATATTAAAATGTCAAACAAATTCTAGCCATGGAAAGAGCACGGACTTAAGCAAGGAGTTCTGAATAAATGAACCCTACTTTCAATATATCACACACAGGACTTGGCCACTGTATTTGTAGTTAATCACAGAGTCATGAGTCTCCCCACCTTCAATCACTAGCATCCTTCAGTGTCTTCAATATGGTTCTAATGGGTCAGTAATCTATTAGTAAGACTGCAGCATAGAGCGCAAGAGGGAATATTTAGAGGACTGAGGAAAGCATTATAAACAAATAAATCTCTGAAATATGTAGGAAAAACCATATAGCCATTCATTTAGAAAATTAAAAATTTATTTATAAATAACTTCTATGTACTAATTTTTGCCTAGAGAAACAGGAAATACATCTTCATCATCATTATTATACTTTTAAGTATTTTTATATGCCAAATATTCCCCATGTATGTCTCATTGAATAAATCTAAATATGGTTCCTACGTGCAATGAATAATTATTTTCTTCCATATCTTGCCCAGGAAAAATTTCTTTAGGAATATTAATGAACTGGTTGAGTGTTCTAATTCTTCTTCAATTTGGATTTCCCCACTCCACTCCTTCCTGTCATTGGTGAGCCATTTCTATTAAGTATTTAGATTTAAATTTTGCAAAGAGGATTATGGAGAGACAGCAAGGCAAGGAACTACCAAGGTAATCCTGGGTAGACCAGTGCACAGTTATTCATCGCAGCCCATCTATACCTATAAAAGTCCATTAGAAACTAGAAATAACAAGACAGAATGCCACAGAACACAATTGCCTGGAGGTAGATACTTCCAAGAATACTTGCCTGTTTCTGGGGAGGGGCAATAAACAAACAAACAAACAAACAAAAAACCCACCTTGAACAGAGTACATATAGTTACTGATCTCTTTCTTTTGTAAAATAAACAAACTAAAAATCATGAACCATGAAGCACCATGCATAGCTCAAAACCAGTCAAATGTGAAGTAGGCTGTAAAGGGGGCCATTCTGCTTTTATCTCCGTATTTGCAGTAGAGCATAGTTTCCTTAATGAACATCTGAATATACCTTTAAAATAACAAGAATAAAAACAAGGAAAGAAAGAAAAACAAACCAGAAAAGCAAAGTGATGAGAATCTGTGGGCAGAACATGAAATTGATGAGATATGAATAAGAAATGCTAACAAGTCAGCAGGACCATTATCTACCTGTTTATTAAGTTTTCCAGTGTAGTAGATTGATCTGAAAATAACAGAATGTTTATGAAGCTTGAAGCGTTTCCTAAGCTTTCAATTAAAAAGAAATAAAACAAAATGCAGGATGTGTGCGTATCGCCAAAAATCTCATTAGAACCCTGGTCATCATGGGCAGGCATGACTCTTTTGACCACGTGAGGCTGTTTCGGCTCACTGCTCACTGTTCAGGGCTGGCCTCAAATATAAGTGCTATAGCTCGCTGCAACCCTGGAGAATATTTTAGAGAGGATGACATAAGACAGCAACCTCTGAAGAAAAGGGGCAGTACCATGACCTCCATCCTGTACTAATAAAAAGTAACTTTACCCTTTCGACAGCCCTTCTGTTGAATCCATGTTAAAAACTAGGAGTAGCAGTCCCAGCTCAGGAAACAATATGCTGATGTAGTTGGTTCCTTTGCATTTACATTTCTGTGTTTTGTTTTAGTGTGGGGCTTGAACTCAGGATAGGGAGAGACAGTAAGCAGGAGCTGTAAATGAAGGCAGAGGAGCAAGTACTAAATTTGAGAAGGAAAGAGAAACACTGGCAGGTGCCTTCCAGGTCAAGGCCAAGTGACACCGAGCTGAGCTTAACCTGTCTCTGTGTACAATGAGACGGCATGGAAACTCCTCCCTCCTCAAGAGCAAGACAAGAGAAAGATAGCAGAGCTCTCAGGGTGTGAGGCCAGAGACAGGGGTTTGCTTTTTATTTCTCTCTTTAGCAAATTCAAGTTAAAGTAGCTTGAAAAAATAAAATAACAGTTCTCTGATGATTGTCTACTTTCAAAATGTTTAAGATTTCATGAATATACACATATTGTGTTTGTGTGTACCTACAAATGCATTCTATACACATACATATTTCTAACTAACACATGTAACTAAGATAGGTAGGAGCTATCTAAACTTTGATTTCTGTTTTTTGTCTTCTGCCTCAAATCAGTCTATTGCTCTCAAGTCTCTACAAGCATGTAACTGCATTGGAGTTACCAGTAAGATAGGTTTCTGTTAAACCTGAAGAAATTACCACTGTGATCTGTATTCTCCATTACCCTAAATGGCATCTCAGACTCATACCAATGAAAAACTCCATCTAAATAGTGCATATTTATAATTTAAATGGCAAGATAGGAGGAAAGGAAGGGAGGAAGGGAGGGGAGGAGGGCAAAAGGAAGGAAGGCTTGCTGGGTAAAGAATAAAGTCTCAATTTGCCTTTAGTTTTTTTTTTTTTCTTAGAGTAAGATTCTGTTCTTACTATTTGAATAAAGTAATCAACTTCTTCCTCCTGCACTTCCCACTACTCTTCCTACTCAGGATAGAAATGCACTATATGAGCACTGGTTAGAGCCAACCAAACTGAAGTGACAGCATTTCAGTGCTAGCATAGCAAGTGAGGGGCTGGAGGTTCAGGGCTAAGTCATCTGTCTTGACTGGACATCAGTGACATACAAAGATCCTTCATTCTTAAGCAGCTCATGTACAAGGAAGCAGGCTCAGTACAAGGTTCTAAAGTGGCCACTTTCTAGTGATCATGCTTGGTTCAGTTGCTTAGCAATGCTCTGCCCCAGTTTCCTCAACTGGAAAAAAATGTACGGATCTCATAAGTGTTTTTAAAGATTAATTAAGAGAAGGGTTCTGAAGGACTTAAATAGTATGTAGCATATAGTGAGCATTCGGTGATCGTGTGTTCTTATTGTTAGACTGTTCCTTCATTCTTCCTGATAGCAGTAATTTCCTGCGTGCCTGGTGGGTGTCTTTAGCCAACCACTCTGCTAAGAGACTGATTGGGTAAGTAATGATTTGGAACAATCAGTACTGGAGGCAGGTTTGCAAAGGAAAGTCTGACTGATTGCTGTTGTGTTATTTTTCTTTCTTTTATGACCCATAACCAATACTTACTGGAGCAATATGTATTCACAAATTGCAGGCCTAGGGAGCTGGAAGCAAAGTTGCTATTTAAAAGCTTCTCACAGTGTCGAGATTGGCATTTTGTGGTTGCTACACAGCCATAAACGTTGGATAAGGGTCCAGGTAATTAGTGAGGTCTGCCTTGGTGTCACAGACCTAGTCCAATACTGAAGGTTGGCCAGGCCAATTATAAGAATGAAAAGATATTTTTTTTTATCTTAGAATGACTTCTGGGCCAGTCAGATCTACCAAAGGTACCTGTAACTGGAGTGGTGATTTTTGCCTGTATCTGTGATAATTTCTAGTCAATAACATTCCAAAACCATTGCCTTAAATACAAGCCAACCAAATATAGTATTATGGGCCAATCATTCTTTTAGGGGCATTCTGGGAGGAAATGATTCATGGAAGTGTGTTTTTCCAATAATTTTCTGCCTTAGTAAATGTCGTAAACAAGCACTTGAAGGAAGCTTGGGATCTGTGGGGTCTATAGGAAGAATGGTTGATTCTAAGAGAACTGGGATTGCATAAGGAAAAGCACAGCAAAGGCAGAAGACGCAGCATTCACAAAGGTTCTAGGTAGGAGGCTTTTAGTGGGTAAGAGGCGGGGAGGCATCATATCAGCTAGGTAAGGGGACTCGTGGCCTCTACTTTTCATAGTCTTTATTTTCATTTATAAGGTATTAGTGAGACATGGAATTTTTATGCGAAAGAAATGAGTATCAAATTGAAACATGAAACTGCCCACATCTGACCTCATTTTAGCTGAAAGAATGGCAATTTCACATGGCTGCTCTAATATCTTCAAACCGTTCTCTCACATAGTCACCAGGCAGGAAGAACAGGTTGGAGACAAAAATCTCTTTGTAAAAATGAAATCCTGTGGGCAATGATACAGTGGACATTTTAGACGCAGTGAACAATAGTGAGTTTTAGTCCAGAGGGGGGGGGGAGGAAAGACTCTATTTCCTTTCTTTTTATACTTTAAATATTCAGAGACCCAGTGATTATTCTTTTGCTCCACTGCCCTTTGGGTTTCAAATATGAGGATTTAGATACCTCTCAGTTTCTCGACTGAAAGACACCCACAGAAGGAGAGGGCTAGCCTCACAGGAGAGCAGATATCATCTTGGTTTTCTAGGCTAGAAGGGTTATGCTGGATTTGATGCACAAATGACAACGTATGTGGATAAGCACACCAACTGAGAACAACATTTGGATTTTTTTAAAAAAAGTTCCTCCTTAGATTGGAAAAATGCTACAGCCCTAAAGAATCAAACCATCAGCAAGTAAATTTGCTATTGAACAAACTAGAAAGAGAAAATGTTTGTTTTTATCTAAGGGTTTAAAAGGCCTCATACTCAGAATATCCTGTTCATTATTTAAGAATGAATATATAATTAATAAGATGGGAATAGAAAACTTGAAGACACAACTTGAAGGCTACCCACCTGCTTTCTAATTCAAAAAGGCTCTGAGGTTTCTGCATTGGAATTAAGGAAGCTTAGATTTATTACATCTAACTCAATTACTTCTTTGGTCTAGTTGGACTGTGTGGAACAAAGAAGAGTCATAAACTAATACACATCCACTGAAGTGGAATGGTTTTAAAGCTATACCAGGGAATGAGACCATCCATGTTCGCATAGTTGAGAGGATAGTACAGCTAGAATAGGAGGCTTGTACTGATAATTCATATTATACTCTTAATGATGACTTGGTTTTATTTACAGTAATTCCTTGAAATGGATATGTATATTCCAAATATTATATTATTAAGAATGAAGCAAGGGAAGATCCCCTCCCCAGCCTGCCATCAGCAGTTACATCTACCGTGGTCCTCCTTTTGACATCTTTTCAACAAGAAGGTGAAAAAAGGTGGCATTGTATGGCACAGAAAGTAGATATATGGCATATACTTTGTTTTTCTCTCTCTTTTTTTTTTGGTTTTTCAAGACAGGGTTTCTCTGTAGCTTTGGGGCCTGTCCTGGACCTAGCTCTTGTAGACCAGGCTGGCCTCGGAACTCACAGAGATCCACTTTCCTCTGCCTCCCGAGTGCTAGGATTAAAGGCATGGGCCGCTACTGCCCGGCTGGTTTTCTCTTGTACCCATTAAAATTGAAAGCAGACAGAAAGGTCAGAATTCACCGGATTTTCTCTCCATTCTTTTAGTTACAGAAATTACTTCCATCTTTCCATGAGAAATAGGAATTTGTTTCATTGTCTTAACCAGTAATTGTTAAAGAAAAACTGGGTTAGTGTGTCCAATCAAATATCCTTGGTAATCCTACAGCCAGAAAGATGGCTCGGAGGCCAAGAGTGCTTGCTGTTATTGCAGAGGACCCAGGATCAGTTCCAAGCACCCACACAGGGAAGTAAAGAACTACATATAATGCCAGATGTGGCGTTACTATGCCCTCTTCTGGCTTTTGCCAGCACCTGTACATGTCCATGGTGAACATGAACACACATAGGTACAACACACACACGCACATAAATAATAAATAAACAGGCCATTGATTGATTAATTAAAAAATCATTCAAATACCCTTGGTAATCTATATTCAAAACAAGTAAGCCAGAAACAGGTGCATTTGTGCACACACGACTGTGTACGTACATCCCTGCAAATGCAAAGGTATTGCTTTTTTTTACCTCTTCTTTGTAGAGATCAATGGGAAGTGGAAAGGCTTCTCTTTGTAATTATACAGGTAGCATTTCACTCTCACAATAGAGTTCCAAACCTTGGCCACCTCCTGATTTTGCTGCTGAAGATACATGCCATGATCTTTATTTTATGACAACACAGAAAATTCCTAAACTCTCAAACACTGTGGGCCAAGTTTCAAAGGCCTTTTATCCAAGCTGTAAAATGGGTTTGAAACTTGGCCCACAGTGCTTGAGAAGTTTCTGAATTTCCTGAGAGCACGAAGAGCAATACAACTGCCTATTTTGTTTCATCTCTGATTCATACACCTTAATAGCACTGTATTATTTGTTGCATGCCTTAATTTCTGTGTTTTGCCTCACCAGCACAATTATATGCTTCCAGAAGTTAGACTCTTGTCAGACATTCTGTTTTAATCTTTATGGTATGTAGCTTTGAGATTCAATAAATCCAGAAATTACAAACTAGGGAATAATGGGGGGGACTGAGAAAAAAATCAAGAAATTAGAAAGAAAGGGTAGTGTGCAGTATAATCGAGAAGAGCAATCTAGGGAGATAAAGTAAGACAGGAATGGAAGCTAGTCTTAGGTAAAGCACAGAAATATAATCTGTGAGATTTTCTTAGATCCTCTGCCCATCTTGGGTCTTTTATTCTCTCCCTACTCACTTGCTGTCCTCCTCCTTTCTGTCTTTTACTATGAAGAGTCCCATAGGGGTACAGCGGACTGCAGCTCAACAGGACATCCCTGCATGTCTTGGTCTAGGAAAGGCCATGTAGCATTAGACGCCTTTTTACTCACCAACAGAAACAGAATCTGGATTCCTGATAGGGACTAGAGGGCAGCCTTGCTTCTTAGCACCAAAATCCAACCCAGGTGATGGGCACCAGGTCTCTCTCTCTCTCTCTCTCTCTCTCTCTCTCTCTCTCTCTCTGTATAATTCTTTCTTTGAGAGCCCCCAGAGTATAAAGAAAATAGTAAAGAAACACTTTCCAATTTATCAAAAACCTTGCAGTGATCTTTCACACAAAGCCCCCAAAGAATGGCACTTTTCCCTTGTGGTGCCTTGAAAGCATTGTTCATTGGATGGAGACATTCTCTCTCTCTCATCCATTTGGAAAAGGAAACAATGAGTCCTGGGCTATGAAATGCCCCTGTGTGTGAGAGGCAGATTTGCTGGGAAACAGATGAGCTTCTGCTAGCTCCACACTACAGAGGGCACAAGAGAAATGACTCAGTTAAAGCAATAAACAATATGTCTACAGTGAGCCATGGCTTCTTAAAAGGGCCAACTCTGATAAATTTGACGTCTCTCTCTTTTTTTAATCCCACTTTGTTTGCAACCCTCCCTCTTTTGCTTACTTCCTGTCCAGCCTCCTTCTCCCCCTTCAAACACACCCTTGTCCAGTCCTCTATTTTCTTGCGACTACATTCTTTTATCTCTTTTTGTTGCTTAGTTTGTCTGTCCTGTGGTTAATGAAGTTTGATTTCATTAGCTTCCAGATTATTTTACAGCAGGAGTAAGAGCCTGGGCAGTAGAAGAGAAGGCTCCCCTACTTTTTAGCCAGTTTTACTCATTATATGGATATCGTGAGTCCTTGTTTTATTTTATTCTTGAACTGTGGCCTAACAGACTTCATTAAGTCTGCAATCAAGGGGATGGCATTTATTTTTAAAGTAAGGGCCCGACTAAAAGCTTACCAATCTAATGAAAACCTACCTTGTCCCGGCTTTCTGTCTTTTCCAATTCATTGCTTGCAAGGTTCCTGACATGGATAATAATGATATTCATTAGGTAATGCGTCTCCAAAAGACTTCATTCAGTCTGTTTGGCAGTGGGGTCCTACTATTGACAGCATAGTAAAGACAATTCAAGGACGTTCTGCTTCATGTGGGATACATTCTAAGAGGAGAGACGTTGGCTGGGTAAGATCTCTCAAACAGGCTTCATTCTCGTAAGGGAAAGGAGACCAGCTCTTCGGAGAACTCTAGATATATTCATTCCAGTTTTCTTTTTCTTGTTCTTCCTGTTTATGTTGCTCTGCTAGCCTCCTTTGTCTTAGTTCCTCCATTGCTTTCCTTTCTCTCTGACCTAACACCAGCATTAACCAAAGGCTCTGGAATTGTTTTATTATCCAATTTTAAAAGAAGTTTTATGAATAAGCTAAAGTTGTCCTGATTGGATCCTTTCCATGACAAATCTCTTCTCAAATTCTTTGCCACCATGGAAAGAACTATCCTTTCCAGATGTAGCTGGGGACACCTGCTCCTCATGCTACTACTATTCAGTACGTGCTCAGTGGCTGGAGGTCTCTGCTACAAAAGATGTAATGGGGCATTAGTCTGATAAACCCAGAAGTGAAAAATCCTTCTGCCTCCAGAAAGGTGAGACCTGTTGAGACTTCTAGTTGCATGGTAAGAAGCCAGAAGCAAGAAGGAGGCAATGAAGAGAGGTGAGGCGGGAGAGACTTTGCCAAGTAAAATGACTCTCTGAAAAAAGACAGGAAGGGGTGGATAAGGAGAAGAGTGGAGGGCTGAATCCTGCATAAAACAGCTCTCCAGCTAGCCGCCTGGGAGTCTGTGGTCTGACTGTGTCCTCTCCTGGGTGTCTGTTGCCCACCAGACTATCTACCCATCCACTCCCCAGTTTTCATACAAACGACTCTCTACTGTCCTGTGTGATGCCACCATTTCACTTGGGGCTTATTTGAAGTCATTTCTTCATTATTTTCTCTGCATAAATTGAAGGATGACCTATGCTTACAGCAAATGTGTGTCCTTTGTTTTACTTTGTCTCTAGCAAGTAGCCAGATTCCTGCCCCCCAGACTTTATTCAGATTCTAAATGCTAATGCTGAGATTGTTGCTAACAAGAGCTTTCCCCTGCTGAGGACCCAGTAAGTATTCTTCAGACAATATATAGAAAGCTGATGAAATATCTTATAGAAATGAAGGTTCACTACAGTTCCATAGAACTCTGTGCCCTTGCCGCCTTACCAAACTTAATGACCCTACTATCTTCAGGCTTCCCTTAATACTCTCTCTCTATTTTTTCAACCACATGTTTCTCCATGAGTGTTTTTCTCCAAAATCCTTAATTATCTTCCATCATTGCCTCCTTTCTCCCCAACTGTCTCACCCCAGACTTCTATGCTTGACCAGAAACAAAGGCAGAAAATGAGGTTAGACTCCAGGCTCCTGCAGGGCAGGGAGTAACGCTGCTTGGGAGCGATGCCTGAAGAGGGGTTTCATGGAGTCCAGTGGAATTCATATTCACATGAGGAGAGCAAGAATGTTAGTTCTGGGGCTGTGCGTTTCTCCATTACAACAGGGCACAGCACACAGCGAGGGGAGAAGGCAGAAAGCCAGTGTCATTGTGTGGCTCCTTTTATTCTTTTCTCCCGGCACTAGCTGACAATCTGATGCTGAACACTTGCCTTTCTTTGCACATCTTCTCTCTACCTTTATTGTCTGCCTGTCTTCATGCAGTGTCCGTTTTATTCAAGGTAAAATCTAAATCTAAGGCAAAAAACTAAGGGCAAAATCAAGAAAACAAAATGGCAGTTGACTTCTCATGGTGTTCGCGCCCTTGCTCTGAATAAAACGCTAGACGATTTCCTGCTGTGGAGGATATGATTGACGTCTAAGCAAACACATGAAAAAACAATGAGCTAAGATTTGAAATTAATTATGTATTTGGAAGTAGGAGAAGAGAACCTTACACTACTTAAGTACCAAAGTGCCCCCCTCTCCCATCTTCCTGTTTCACGGTTCTCCTTTACTGTATTTCTCAACCACTTTATCAAATAAATTGAGAAAGGAACCAAGAATGGATTTAAATTTTGTTTAAAATCCTGATTCTGACATTTAGTGAGTAGATAAACTTCAACCAATAAATAAATATATCAAGATTTATAACCTTATTTTTAAAGATGAGGATGGTTACAGTATCCTTAGTTGAATGATATAATAGTGACTGGTAATTTAAATTTTATTACACACTGACATGCTTTCATTGGTGTATCTGCTACCTGAGATTAATATATGTAAATTGGAAAAATGTCCATTGCCTTTTGGAAAAACTTCAGTTTTTCTCCATAAAGATTTGGCTCTCCTGAATTTAGTCTCTGTAAAAATTAAGTCACATGATGAAAATGTAAATTTCCTTATTGATAAAAGCACTCACAAGTTTCAGGATCCTCAGAGACAACACTAATGATTAAGCAAATTTTCGGTCTCTTTTGAAAGAGAAGTGTAAGTTTTCATGACTTTCATTGTGGAGATTCAATGACAGTCCAGGTAGTCATGTTACAATTTTGCTTTATGGCAGCTGAAAGCTGAAAAGGCCTGGCAAGGGACTTTTTCTCTTTTATTTACAAACTGTAGAATCTTGGGTCAGTATATAATATTGAGAATGAAATTAAGTTGTTTTCTTGTATTTCTCATGACCTAAATGCTGTTGTGCTCTAGGGTACTTTAAATTCTTCATATCCTTAGGGATTATAGGGTATGAATGACTTCTAAATAACCACATGAAAAAACAATGAGCAAATATTATATCAATAAGAATATAATGCCACTATAAGAGTTAGTGGTATACCTCTGGCTTTAAACATCTGAATGTATTGTTTCTATGCTGGGGAAAAGAAAAATACCAGAGTCTTATCTAAGCTTCAGAAGTGTGGGGAAAAAAGTGCAATGTGCAGAAATGAAACATGGGGCATATTCTGTGGTTGAGATGGTTCTGATGTGGTTTTCTAGCAGCAAGTGGGAAAAAGGACAAGAAATAAAGCTTGGGTGTTAAAAGCATTTGCAGTGGTGCCTTGCAAAGCAGAATCCAGATTCTTGCACCCAAACAAACCAGGAACTTGCAAAAGTCTGTAACTTCAGGTCTAAGAGCTACGATGATCTCTTCTGGCCTACACACACACACACACACACACACACACACACACACACACACACACACACACAGAGAGAGAGAGAGAGAGAGAGAGAGAGACTTTTGATTTCATGCCATCTTTTCCCATAAATCTATCATAAATGACAATCTATGGTAGTTCACTCATTCAATCACTACTTTAATAAGCATGACTTTCACACATTTTAAAGAATAAGTTTTTATTTAATAGTTCATGTAATTTAAATAGTTGTTTGTGAAAATGTTTAATTTTTAAAATCTAGGCAACATCTGAACAATATACTCGTGCGTAAGTGTTTTGAAATCTAACATGGAGTTTACTAAAATATACTCCTCAGATACATCTTACCACAATCAATCAAGTCCTTCAGCTTGTACAGGGAAAGTAAGTCTCTCAAATTGTCTATTCAAGTGCATTTAGAGCATAAGAGCCTTAGATATGGTTATCATCAAAGGAGGAAATAATCTATTAAAATTTTGAAAATTCCATTACAGCAGTATAATCCATCCATTTACATAACAAAGTCTGTTCATACTTATTCACTATATATAAATATTCATTTATATTTCAAAAGCTACACACACAGACATATATGCTTGCCATAGTTCATCTAGAAACTATATCACATCTATAAAACAGCACCACAAATGAGACTTTTTGGGGGGACATAAGATATGTGCTCACCAATTCCCTGGGTGAGACTGAACTAACTTGCAGACTTTGGCTAGGTGGAATAAAGATGACATGGGCACGGCAGGAAGAAAGACCATGTAGAGGCATACAGCTGTTTTTAGTGCTTTTGCAGCTCATAAACCAGGGGACTTCTGTTGGCTTCCAAAGGAGTCTCGCCAGTAGCATAAGTTAAAATGGCAACATCTTCAGTGAGGTTACTCACCTGTGATACATGTTCTTGCTCTAAATCCACACTTACAGAATGAAAGGACAGACACTATCATATTCTGAGATTGTTTTTGTATTGACACTTTCAAGACAGGGTAAATGTTAATCCTAAAGGTAATTACTTTAAACAATCTTTAGAGGTACAAAGAAGCAATGAAACCAGTGATGATGGTCCCTTGAAAAAGAAACAGAATTCTTTTGCTTACAGTCTAGTCTCTAGTTTAGCCTGACATCAGGTAATGAAAGTGCAAAGCTGTTTGTCCATGTCTTTCAGCTCCATTTCCATACGTTGTCTGCTCTAAACATGAGAAATCTCGCCTGGGTTTTGTCCCCTTGCATTGATTGCTTCATCAACAAACCCAGACACGATGCCCTAATCTTGCTTTCCAAATTTTGTACTTCCCAAACATTCCCCCCACAGCAAAGAAACAACAGGGAAAGAAAGCAGCCTACACCCTGTACCTGCTAGACATTTCAGAAACAGCTTTGCAACTTCCCTCTTCCCAACTCATCTGTTCCAACCTGGTCATTGTAACATCTGGCCAATTTTACTTCTAAATCAGTTTCCCAAGGCCATGCATATATATGCCTCTGCTCACCACTAATTCAAATTTCTACAACTTCTGATTATTCCTACGGCCATGCATTTGCCTGTTCACTTTTGCCATGTTCAGTTTGGCTTCCAACTGCAGCCTGATTCATCTCTTAATGCCCAACATGAAGCATGTCATTGCTGTGAGGTAAAAGTTAATTTTCCCAAGAGAGATCCCAGGGCCTTTTGCAAAGCTCCATAGAAATTGACTATGAGTTTGAGTTTAAGGCCTTGAGCTTAATGCAGTTAATCTTGACCAATCACAAGCCTGCAGCCCCAGGCTCTTTTCATGTCAATGAAGCAGCCATGGCTTTCTGAAGCTGAAGTATAATGAGTAGACTTCTAGGAATCACTCACTACATCATGTGCTTATGAATCTGTATGAGGCCCAAGAAGACCGCAGAAGCGTAAAAGCCACCAGCATTGGGTAGTTCTTGATCCAACCCCGTGCCTTATAATACTGATTCTGTTTTTCCACTTATATAATGCTCCTCTCTGTGGGTATTCAAAGACCCACAATCAAGAACACAGATTTCTCCTATAGTCTGGCACCTTTTCTAACTTCTGCGGACTATTCCAAAACACATAGGTATGTATTTCTGACTTTGTCTTTGATCACTGTATTTGAGACTAACCCTAAAATGAACTGTTGGCAGCTTCAGTGTCCTGATTTGCATGGCAACCAGTGAGTTAAAACAAAACAAAGAAAAAAAAAAGGAAAAGAAAACAAAACAAAAATCTTACAAGTGGCATGGAGGCCAGCAAATCGCTCCTGGAGTAAAGGTGTTTGGAGCCTTCATTACCTGAGTTCAATCTCTGGAACTCAATAAAAGATGGAAGAACAAAGCAAAGTAAAGTTATCCCGTGATCTTCACATCTGTGTACATGGCACATGTTCCCACTCACTGACATGCATAATAATAATGACTATAATATTTTTATTAAAACTTCTAAGATCACAATAATGGCCTGCCAGGACAAGATGTGTCTACTGGTACATTAGCAGAGAGACAGTTTTTCAGATAATATACTGCTTTCTAGGTTGGATTTGAGCTCTGATCCACAGGAGGAACTTTATGCACAATTCTATAAAAATGGTTAACCTCCATGTCTAGGGTACCTACAGGTACTAGGAGAAAACCTGTTGAAAATATTCTGCCAAAAACATCATATTGAGTGAGGTAACACAGACCCAGAAAGACAAATATCATATGTACTCACTCATAAGTGGCTTTTAGACATAAAGCAAAGACAACCAGCATACAATTCACAATCCCAGAGAACCTAGACATTAAAGAAGACTCTAAGAGAGACATACATGGATCTAATCTACATGGGAAGTAGAAAAAGACAAGATTTCCTAATTGGAGCATGGGGGCCATGGGAGAGGGTAGAATTGGAGGGAAGTGGAAGGAAAGGGAATGGAGAAAAATATACAGCTTAATAAAAAGAGTTTTAAACAAGAAAATATTTTGCCAAATGATCACGTTGTGAACTTCCTTCTAAGTACTTATGCAGTGGTCAGTGATTAATGCAGAGACACATAACTTTTCAAAGTGCTGAGAGCAAGCGAATGTGAGTGCTGAGGTGTAGACAGTACCAATGGTCTGTCACTCAAGGCTCAGGGCACACTGTGGAAGAAGGGGCTGAAAGAAAGTCAGAAGGAAGGATGAGGAGTGATGGGAAATGGTGGTCCCTGCACGTGGGATGTAGCACGGGGCTGGAGGCAACAAATAGGAGACAGATATAATGAAAGCTTAAATATGCTAATTAATTAATATCAAAATACAATTGCCAAAGTATTTACCAAGGCCTTCAAAGCCCACTAAAGTTGTCCCTGCTTCCAACTGCTGAAGTACATTACTCCATTTATCCTCTAACTTCTAGCCATGGTACCTCTTTTTATGTTTTAGAAATGCAATAAAACTTCTGCCATGGGGATTCTAAACTCTGGGTCTTTATGATGGGACATTCTCTTCTCTTTACCTATCAACTGATTATATAGTCCACATCCAAATGGAAGCACTTGGGGATCTCCAGTAGACTCACAAGTGAAGTTATCAGACAAACAACAAAATTGGGAGTCTTCTAATTTTTTCCCCTTTTGGCTTTAATTCTTAATCAGAATCTGAACCTTAATGAGAAAAAAGAATCTCATGATGCTGAAACTAAGAGTCACAGAACGAATTGTTTATGGCAAAATTATCATTTTCTAAAATATAGTTTTTCCAAAACAAAAAAAATATGTTTTTAGGTTAGTTCTTGCTCTTCTCATCAAAATGTTATATTCTTTTCCCATACTCATAATTATCCTTCATAATACTTCACACGGGTACAAGAATGACATGATAATTTTAGAAAATTAGAAAAATCAATAAAAGTATATTGCCAATTTCATCATGTACTCATCTATATAGTTTTTTGGTGTGCATTTAATAAAACACAATTCCATCATCACAAAAACTATGTTAGTTCATCACTGGCAACATGAGGCAAGACAAAGGCAGACAGAGCAAGAGAGCAGTGTTATGTGTCTAGGCTACAGGCAAGGGACAGAAGGTGAACTGCAATTAGAAAGGGAAGCTAAAACATCAATTCCTTGGCTGGTCTTTATGAAGGAAGATGGTCTGCTGAGACACTAAGCGGATTTTGTTTTCCCAGTATTAAAAAAGACATTGGGGAGCTTCTCATTTGCTAAATGTCTTCGGGAACAGGCAAGACAAACAGATGAGAATTATTACATCAAGTGGTGGTTAATGTGCAAGATGTTCGACACCTAATAGATAAACGAGATGTGAAAAAATCTCCAGGACCAGATGGCGGTTCTTATGTCCTTTCAAATGGAATAGTTTCCTTCTTGAAAGAGAGATGAAGCATGAAAGTGGGTGGGGGGTTTGTCTAACTGCAAGTAGCTGAGGAAAGAACAAAACGCATTTCTGAAGCTGCCGTCATCCACCAGTATCACATTAAAAAACCAAAGGCCCAATAGAAGTGTCAAGTCCTATCAAAATCTTCTGCGACTTTCATGACCATAAAATTCATACTGAAAATAAACTACAATGCATCATTCTCTACACAATGGATGTCTAGTTGCCTAGTGATGCCAGTCCATTGGAAACCCTTCCAATACATTTGCAATTAGATACAAGGCAGGCTACTTTAAAACACGCACACACGGTAGATTTGTATCTCTCTTCATCCTTTAATATGAGATTATTCAATTATAGTTCTCATATTTCCAGCCAAAAGAGCTCTAGACAGCTGGCTAAGTGAAGCATTCTGAGTGTTCTGGGAGACAGGCCTGAGATTCATTTGTTCTTTGCTTATGGGGATCTATTAATGAATCTTCCTCCTTGCTCTCACTGTCCCCTACAGCAATGATGAGTTTGTAGAAAACACAGATTTACATAGCACAAAGGCTTCTGTCAATAGCATTAAAGCTACTGTTATTTATCTTCCTGGTCTTGGAATAGGCAAAGGAGGATCAGAGGAAGAAAAATACATAAAATCATTTCGCTTGTTAACCATAAAATATATTATTGCATATTTTGCTTGTTTTATGTTTTTCCTTATCTTGGGTCATTATTCATAATTGTGAAGCTAAATCCTAGAGGGCAAACTGATAGTGTTAGCCAGCTGTTCTGGAATGATGTACTTTTTTGTAATTGGAGTCTTTAGAGCACACATATTCTTAAACATGACCATTCTTTGTTTTCCTTCATTCCTCTGCTCAAACACTGTATGCTGCTGCCTATTTCTTGGTAAAAGCTGGCTATTTGAATCCATTCTGTTCATTAAGCCCATTGTTTGAAATTGTACAAGACCAAGCACTTTGATGGCATTGGGAAGGTAGGTAAAGGTAGCATTTCCTAAAACAGATGACTTTAGGCCTAATGCCTAATCTAACAGGGAAGATATATCTATATATCTATATCTAAACCTATATCTATATCTGTATACATGTGTGTGAGTTAATTAGGTATATAATAATTTATATAGTTTTATAGAAACTTTTTGCAAAAGTGAATGATTACATGGTTTATTCGGGCGTGTAGTAGAGAGAGAAGGAAACCGACAGATGAAAACTTGAAGAAGAGCAGAGACAAGTGCTTGAGGCTGAGTGTCTTTCTCTGAGGCTCAGGAAGAGAAGCTCTGGCAGTGTGCTATTACACAGACACCCGGGAGTAGCTCCACCTGGGGACATGTGCTGCAAAAAGTCTTCCAAGGAAACATTTGCTCACTCAGTATGACTTTAAGCATTCTTTTACCATAATAAGAACAAAGCCATGTGTTAACAAGTCAACTGCCTTTTGCCTCTCCTTTGACAATGTTCAATCAGATGTACACTCACGACTTGACGACACAAACAATGCAAATATTCTACCCTCAAGTAGAAGAGACCTCTTTATCCAGAAATCCTATCGTAACCTCATCCGGTACAAACCCTTCCTTTGAGAGAGATATTGATTCATCACCCCTGTAACTGCCAGCTGATGACCTGATGCTATGCATGTTCCTTTTGTCTTTTGTAAGCCAGCTACCTGGTGGCTGCCGCTGGTGAGGGAGGTGGAAGGTTTAGTGGGAATGGGTGATCAATGAAAGAAAAACATGGAAAGACCTTCATTGTGTCCATGATCTGAAAATTCCACAATTAGACCATATTTGCAGTTTTCTTCCTTACAAATTCCCCTTTTGTCTCTTCCGTTTCCTTGTCTCCAGCACTGCAGGCTCTTTGGTGTTTTCCTTTAGGCAGTCCCAAACCCTTCCCTGACCCTTTAAAAAAGTTAATTTGCGACAAGATTTCTGTGGTGCTCTGGCTGTCCTGCAGCTTGCTATGTTGACCAGGATGGCTTTGAACTCACAAAAATATTTCTGCCTCCTCCCCCACCCAAGTGTTTGAATTAGAGGTGTGTTTCATCATCTCTAGTCATACTGGCTTTTTAATTATGCCTTTGCCACTTTTT
>PVIU01017876.1:0-40603 GCA_004026605.1 Ondatra zibethicus
CTGGACTCTCTAAATGTGGCTGCCAATGAGGGCAGAATGAGAAGCCATCAACAATGACACTAAGACCTATCTCCTCTGCATGTATTATCTTTTTGGGAACCTAGTCGATTTGGATGCACACCTTCCTAGGACGGGATGGAGGGGGGAGGGCCTTGGACTTCCCACAGGGCTGGGCACCATGCCCTCTTTTAAGGAAGCATCAGGAGGAGGGGGGAGCGGGAGGGGACTGGGAGAAGGGGAAGAAATGTAAATTCTTTTTTTTGAATGGAAAAAAATAAATGAATATGGGAAAAAAAGAAATTATTGAAGGTGTGCATCCAAATAGACTAGGTTCCCAAAACTCCTAGGCTGGGATGGAGGGGGGAGGGACTTGGACTTCTCACAGGGCAGGGTACCATGCCCTCTTTTAAGGAAGCAGGGGGAGGGAGGAGGAGTGGGAGGGGGAGCAGGAGGGTACTGGGAGAAGGGGAGGAAATGTAAATTTTGAATGAAAAAAAATAAAAAAATATGAATAAATAAAAAAAAGAAACTGTGTGCCTCATCCTAGAAAACAGGCCATAATACTGTATAATACCACTATATATTATTATATAATATTTTAAAATATTCTAAGAGAGGTTCACATTTATCCTGAACAAATAAGAAAATAGATGTGTTTACTATTATTATATATTTAAGGTTTATAAAATTATGTTTTTATACATGTGTACATAGTGAAATGATTACTATAGCCACAATTTCAAAGTATTAATCACATCATACAGTTAATTATTTTTGAAGTAAAAGCACCAAGAAGCTGCTCTTTAACAAATTCCTAGTATTCAATTAAATATTATAGTTGCAGTACTTCATCTGTTTGCTGGGTCTTTGGATTTATTCCTCTATAACAAATAAAAGTTTGAACAAATTAGTCAATTTCTCCTCCTTTTGTTCCTCCTCTGCCTTTTAAGCATCAGTTCACTTGCTTTCTTCTATGTATTTGATTTTTTTCCCTTAGATTCACCACTGAACTGAAAACATGCAATGTTTATCTTTCTGAGTCCTACCTCATTCTCTCAGCAAAGGTCCTCAAGTTACTCTCTACAGTTCCTACACTACTGCAAATTCTTCACTCTCTCTTTGACTTCAAGATTAAATGACATCAGCTAGTATGGACATCAGTGAAATCCTGAATAATGGATTATTCTATCTATTTCCTATTAATGTCAAGAACAATCTTCATTAAAAGGGATGGGAGGGGAAATAATGGGTGTGGAAGACTACAGTACAGACTGAGGCAGAGAGATGGCAAAGACAGGAGGAAACCAGCCAAAACAAAGAACAGATAAAAATGTCACAAAGACAGTAATTATATTTTATGCTAAAAAATAAATTTTCAGAAGTTTGAAATCTATGGTACAACTTAACAGAAAGTTTACATCATTAAATTTTAATATTGGAAGACTCTTTGAGTTCAGATTCTTGGCATTTCCAAATTTAGCATTTTTTATGGGTATGAGATAATTATAAAGTGAAGTGATATAATTAGCTATAGGTCAAAATGGGCCCCAAATAAAACTGTATCTAGCAATAAATCCTTTGGGTTAATATTTAAAATGTGTTTTACTGTGACTTTTCCTGTGAAAATCTTAGAAAAATATGTAATATATTCCATGAATAATGCTCATTAAAATGAAATAATTTCCCAAGCATTTTTCTTAACACAGCTAATGATTTAAAACACATTTCCCCAAAGAGGACTAGAAGTGGCATCCAAAAAACTTTGTAATATAAAAGTATATAAAAATCATGTTTGAATAGCTCACTCAGAACCACTTGCCCATGTTAGCATAATTTTTATAAAGAAAATAAGAAGCTGGCCTCTCCATCTCTCGAACTTTATCCCCTAACCCATTTCTCTGAGGATAAATTTATGTGGCTAGAGCGCAAAGGTCAAGGGGGAGGGGTCTCGTTTAAGGGTTTTTAATATTCTTATATTTTTATTCATATTAATTATTATAGCTACTTCTCTGTTTAGTAATCTATTCATTATTGGATGAGAAACTGCTCTGTAATTTGTCTTTGGAATTTGCCCTCAAACATCCATCAAAGCAGCTGTCTGTCCTACCACCATCATCAAAGGATGCTACCCTAGGGAGACCTGGTTGTGAGAAAGAATGATATTTAGAAGATTTCCCTTCCTTCACTGTGTCTTGGTGATATATGATAAACACTGAGCTTCAAAGTATGTTTGACTTGACTACACACCTTTTGCTTCAGTAGAATAATAATTGTTCTAATATCTTGATTAGATATTAAATCATGGTTAATGAAATATAGTTCCTAGAGATAAGCAAATTTTTACTTATTTCTATTATTTTTTTTACTTAAAATATGTGTATAATGTATGCATACACATATATAGAAATATAAATTGGAATAAAAACACAGAAAACTCAGAAACAGTTTTTAATATCACTTAACATTTACAGAATTTTATGCTGGTTACCTCTCTGATATGCAGGTATATAAATTATTATTTTTTTATTGTTATGACTGCTCCCAAAAGACATCATTCAAAGCTTTCAAGAAGAGGCAGCTTGTCATTTGTCTTTCTAAATGCAAATATGATTGTATTTCCCAATCACTGATTCTGTACGATAATGGCATGATTGCTAGCTAGGAACCAGCAGCCTCCCAGTGTGGTTATTATCTCCAACAATTCCTCTGGTACTCACTGAAATAATATGATATATTGTTATTTTTGTTTGTGCAAAATTTGTCGTTCAAGCAGAAGCTAAAGATCCTTGATGAGCAATCTGTCCCTCGTTTCTCCCTAGAGGTCGTCATTGGAACTTATCTATTGTCATAGTTGGGTAATGTTTGGACATAAGGACGAAAACTGAAAATATCAGTAGCTAGTTTTTCTTTTCTTTTTAATGGTAGCTTTTTCAGAAACTAAAGATAGGAAGCACAACCAAGCCTCATGAGGAAACAGGCTTAAGCTGTAGAGAAAGTGCAAGTGATGTTGAATAGAAGTGTTTCTGATGTTCTGCAGTCACAGTCAAGGCTAATTGTAAACTCCTCTGACAAGAAGCTCTAAGCACTTTCTCTCCTAAAAAGAATTCTGATGAGCAATTCTTGATGGAGGTCAGACAGACTTTCCTCTTGCAGATGCACAAAGACCTTTACCACCTCCTCATTGAAGAAAATGAGAGTTGAGGGTGCTCAGAACTGTCAGAGGATCTTGGAACAAAAGGGCAGAATGGGAAGTGATTATTTGGTTTTATTCCCATAATGCTTTTCCCTTGCAATCTCTGAAGAGTAAAGCCTCCTTATTCTATGGACACCATGCCTAGGGACAGCTAAAGAGAGCCAGCAGATGACATCTCTAAGACACTCAGCATGTCATCCTCTGATTAGGTGTTTGCTGGGTTGCAGTACTTATGAACCCAATATTGTGCCATATTTCAACAGAAGCATAATGAAGAAGTTTTCAACAATCTTATCTCCTCTGAGTTTGGTTACTTTCCATAAGAGGCTAACAGAAATCTGCTGCATTCCATATTATGAGGGCCAGGAGGAAACATGATGAAGTTCATTTGAACAAAATATGGAACCAGCTTCTTTTCTATCTTTCTTTTTTTTTTTTTTTTTGAGACTCTGTTGGTAGGAGAGAATTTCACAGTTGCTTGGTATTTGGTGCAAAAAGAAAGGGAATTGATGAAGCAGAAGAAAATGTAGAACTGCCTAGGAACTGACCACATAAAGCAATGGAATGTCCTATATTGACAAAGAGAAACCAATTGGATTCCTAGCAGGACCACAGATGTTAGAGTTGCCTAAGATGAGGGAATAATCAACAATGGCAGTCTAGAGTAGAGATGACACTCATTCTAGGGAACAAACTAACACCATAATCTTAGGACCACCTACTCCAGGTAAAATCAGAATGATCAAAGCGCAAGGACACCTAATGGCAGAGATAATTAAATGCAGGAGCAGATTTTTTTTTTATCATTTTTAGTCTGTCTTATCCCTAACCAACTAATAGAAATAAAAAGATTAGAAGGAATAAATGGGAGGGGCAAACATTTTGATTCAGATATGAGACTGTTGTAGACTGAGCTAAATTTCAAAAACGGGCAGTTGGTGTTGTGTTTTGTTAAAAAAAGAGAGTGTCAGCAGCTTGCTGCCGCTTGCTGCAGGTCCCCAGACCACGCGGTCTCTGCGGCTGGTGGGCGGCCAGACCATGCGGCTAGTCTCCAGGTCCCCATATGGGCTGTGCAGCGGTATGGATGGACAAAAGAGAGCCGGATAGGCACGCCACCATGCAGAGTTAAACATTTATTAGATGGATGATGGAGGGAAAAGAAGAGAGGATAAAGAGATAGAGATAGAGATAGAGATAGAGATAGAGATAGAGATAGAGAGAGAGAGAGAGAGAGAGAGAGAGAGAGAAAGAAGGGGGGAGAGGGAAGAGAAGCAGCTGCTGCTCCGTGAGAGCGGAAGAGGGAAAGAGAGAGAATTGGGGTCAGAGGCTGGAAGCTGGGAGTGGGCGTGGCCTGTCTCTTAAGGGCACAGAGTATTTGGCCAATAAGAGGCCAAATACTACAGTTAGCAAGAAAGTATAGAATTGTTTCAGGACAAAAGAGAATGCTTTACTGAAGGACACTTGAAAGAACAATTGAATGATAAAACCAAATTTGTTGCTAGAAAATAGCCTTTGTCAATGTCTGCTTCTCTTAAGAGCTGTGTTAGCCTCTTTCAGCATCCAGGGTGGCATAACTACCCCTTGCCGTCTCTGTTTTACCTCCTTTGTTTCTTCTACCCTATATGATTGTCCTGAATGAATATGATTTAATGTGTTCCCTCTGTAGGCTACCACATCATTAGGTTTCAGGATACATTTTCAAAAGAAGACACTTAATCTTAACTCTATGTTAAAGGACATATTGATTCCCATTAGATCAATCATTGGTCCAGATAGCTGTGACTACACTGGAAAGTTACAAGGCAAGCTAAGAATAGAATCAGAGGTGGACAATTTTCTCAGAGGGGCATGACAGATTAGTATAGTGGGCTTTATTAGAGTGTTCTTTTATTAAATTGTGGGTGCTGATGCCCTTTAGATAAGTCCATTTCTAAAATGCATAACTTTCTTAAGCCACAAAGTGACTCTCTGTGATCGCATCAAGGTGAACCATAACAGAGCCTTAATCTACTTATTAAATGTTAACAGAGAAAAAGTCTAGTTCAGAAGGTTAGATGTAACATTCATTCTTGGTCAAGAAGAAGAAATGAAATAGGCAAAATAATCTTTCTTCAGATTACTTATGGTTAAGTAGAGCTTCAGGTAAATGAAAAGTGCAATTGCATTAGTGATATACTTGTTTCTCAAGGTGGGACGTGAAAACTTGTATGTATAGCTGAGCGCCACTGTTAGAAAAGCACTGCACCACACGGCATCTAACAGTAGATTGCAATGTTCTGAAGAATAGCACAGTCACAGCAGTCACACCATGTCCTTGAGAACAGCTGAGGGTTTTGCATTTGATATGCAACTGAGGAGACACAGATATGTGCTGGACACAATTTTCCTGTTACTTGGCAACAGTTTCTTTTCCCTCTTAGCAACAGTACAAAGAAAAGCTTTTTTTGAAAACTGAAAAGACCACAGAAGAGAAAAGTCAAAGCCTTTCATATATCCTTTAGCTGGAGGGCACAATACAAGATGCTGGATTCTGCCATGGACAAATGAAGTACTCTTCTTATCTAGTTATGATTATATTCCTATTGAAATTTAACCCACAGCTCCGGTATTCTAATTATCTAATGATTTTACCTTTTACCCCACAGTTGGGTATTTGGAAACAGTGCCTTCGGTCAATTTGCATTCACATCAGTTCTGGCAGCATGAGACTGAAAATAAAGGAAGCATATCAGGAAAGGCAGTGATTTTCTGGTAACCTCTGATAACTTGATTAACCAAACACATCCTGGATTTCTCACAGAAGTAAGCTGATAGGAAACCTGCAGATACAACAAGAAAGAGAAGGCTGTATACTGCGTGATGGGTACCTAGCACAATCCTTGGCTGGTAAACAAATGTTGAATCTTCCAGCTTGCTGGAAATTACAATCATTTTTGGAAAAAAAAAGAGGTGTATTAAGTCACTAAGAATCTAGGGTTATATTTTGTTATAGCTACTCACGACTCTTAAGGTGCAAGTAATGAAAGTTAAAATAATTCATCAATATGCTAAGCCTATAAGGAAAAACAACTCCAAGGAGGAATTTCAAACAAAAGTCATTAGTTTCATTCATAAAAGTATCCACAAACACTTTCAAAATTTTCATGGTCTGCTGGGTAGTGAGGCTTGAGCCTGCTGAAGTGAAGCTCTGTATCACATCATAGTTTATGCTTGGTCTCATGGGACAGTTCACACACACACACACATTGTTTATCCATTATTATTAGTAGATATAGCTGTACCCAAGATGTCAATAATTTCTATCATCCCAACAATGTCCCCTTGTAACCTTTTCTAATGAGTTCACAGTGCTACAGCAGTCTAAGTGTTGACAAATCTTAGTATCTCCTGGCCTTGATAAGTCAGTTGGTATGACCGTACGTAAGCACACTGTAAGAGGCCATGTGGTACAGTTTTTCTAACAGTGGCATATGGCTGTCTATACAAGTTTTCTTATCCCACCCTAAGGAACAAGCATCTCACCAATGCATTTGCATTTTGCTCTGTCTATGCCATTACCTCCTTGCTGTGTGACTTTCTGGAAAGACATGAACAAATATATAGTCTCTCCAGAAAAGGAACTGAAGACAGAAGAGGAAAATTATTTCTCCCAAGTGTAGCTGGGCAAAGCACTGAAGCAGTGGGCGTGAGCTTGGCGAGGTGACGTACAAGAGCACAAATGACTTAAAGGCAGCTTCATCATGAAAGGTACACACCAATGTGAGTGATGACTCACTAGAGCTGTGTCCTTGCAGCTCTCCGCACAACTTGCAGGCAGCTCCCCAGAAGTGTCTTTCCTCTCCTAGAAACTGTTTACTGCTTACACTTCCTTTGGGGGAGTGGTCTCATGACTCATAACTTTCTGAGTTTCCTGAATCATGTAATTTTTGTTAGCTTTTTGAGTGTTACAGATTTCACTTCTGCCTCCAGGATGGAATGTTTCCGTTTGGAGGAAATCATTCCACCCTCCCACACCATGACATGGTGCTTTCCTAATCTCTGCTCCCTTCCCACTTTCCTTCTTTTGTAGTTCTTGTTCTTTCTTCCTGCACACAAAAGGACAAAGGCAGGTAGCTGATTACACCTGTTTCACTAGTGGGCATACTCACTTATGTAAAAGGTCTGTACCTGTGCACCAGGAGACTTGTCTCTTTTCCTGGCAACGATAGGCCAGTTTTCCCAGGAATCATTCATATTGTTTACCATTCTTATTTCACCTGTCTTACACACATTTACAAATCTGTTTATCTTCTCTATCCCACCCTTAGTTCAAAAACAATTGCCAAAGAGGATCAGCAGTTTGGCACTGTCTATATTTTCTCAGGCATTTGTATGTAGCTATGTTTTGTAACTCAGCTTTACCAGGGTCCTACTTGGGGAGTCTTCAGGATAACCTTCTTTTCAGCCTTTTGGTTATGATCAAGTGGGGAAACTCCAAGATGAGACTTATAAAAAGCAAGCTGATATTTTCTCCAGTTATGTATAAGATCTGCATTTGTATGTAGAATACCTCCAATGGTATTATTTTTGGGGAAGGATTCCTTGTCAAGACATGATTAAGGGACTCCCAAATTTCTTTAGGATATTGAGATTGCTTATAGCCTCTCATGCAATGTAAACAGCTAAATATTATCATTTAGAGAGTGATGACAAAACAAGTGAGCACATGTCCGGTACAGGAACATGCTCTTCCAAAGGCTTCCCATCTGTGCTTGGCTGCAGTCAACTCTGCGGGACAATGGATATGGAGGGGAAGACTGATTGTGTAAATGTTTAGAAATAACTCACTGTGAGTTTCCAATTTTTCACTAATCCCACAAATATTACCAGTTCTTGGGTTCCTATTTTCATAGTATCTTCTTTTAGACTAAAATTTTACAACCCCAATACTATTCAACATAGCAGTCATGACATTCCATCACCTGTACTACTTCTCCTGTGAGGCTCACTCACTTGGATGCTACTCAGTCTTCAAGCATCAACTCTTAAAATCTTCTGTGACATCAGTGAGAGAAAAAATGGGGAGACTTTGGGGAGTGGATATTCATGAGCATGTTACAGTACATGTGTACGACTGTGTCATAACTAAATTTATTATTTTGTATGCTAAATCAAAAAAATAATAAAGAAGGAAAACTATATTTGATCAAAAAGCTTTAGGGTTTACCAAGGAATTGGTATGCAATCAGTTAAAACTGCATCATTAATTGTTCTGGCTATAAAGTAGGTTGTACAATTTGGCATCACTATAACACAAGTTTTCTCATAGGGCTAGAAACACTTTCTTGGCACTCTGCTTTAGTTGTTTTTTGTTTTTTTTTTATTGCTGTGAGGAAATACTCACCAAAGCCATCTTAGGGGAGGAAAGTTTTATATCCTTACCCTTCCAAATCACAACTGCTGATTGAGGAAAGCTAAGGCAGTAACTGAAGCAGAAATGGAGGCAGGAACTGAGCCCATGATGGAATGCTGTTTACTGGCCTGTGATGGAAGGTTGCTTACAAGCTTGCTCTCCATGGCTTACTCAGTTTTTTTTTTCTTTTAAATAAAACCCAGGACCACATGCCCAGAGATATAATTGTCCCTAGTGATTTGAGCTCCCTTATGTCAATCATAAAACAAGAAAATGCTCCATTGATGTGCCTTCAGTCCAGTCTGAGGGAAGCAGTTCCTTAGTTGAGATATATTCTCCCCGGGGCATCTTTAGTTTGTTGGAATTTGACAAAAAAATTTAACTAACACACCGTCTAATTTTAAATACTTGAAAATAATAATACACAAATTTTATCTGGTGTTCAGGACTGAGTAGAACTTTTTTCAGCCAGCATCAATTTACTTTTATTTTTTCCTACATCACGTTCCTTTGCCTAGAATGGCATCCAGGGATTGTCTGGTTTAGTTAGACTCTAAGGTCTCTAGCTCTCAGAACTACATACAGCGCACTGGCCCAGCAGTTCTCGCAGACACTGACGTCCAGAATGACAGCAAAGACACTACTTGGAATCCAGAAGACTTTTCACAAAAAAACTTAAGTAGTATTTCTTTCTTTGGTTTTTACTAATAATTTTCATTTATAATGACAATGCCCTCATTGTTAATAATAGTTCACCTTCAGTATCCTCAGGCTCAAATTTGTTGTGTCATACATGACATCCAATCTTAGGGTGAATGCACTGAATGTTGATCCTTAATTTAGCCCCTGATGCATGTTTCAGAACATACAGCAGTACATAAAGGGAAACAGCTTCTTTGCTCAGGATCACTTCTCCGTGTTGGGCATGGTGGTCCTCTATTTTCAATTTAACATGTATAATAAAAGATAGGTGTGTAAAAAGCTCAGAAAACTAACAACTAATTTCTCAGTTTATTACAAGAGATGCTTTAAAACACCATTGTAATTAGTGGCTTAAATGTAGGCAACATTTATTTAACACTGAGATGTTTTTCAAAAGAGATCTTATTAATTTAAAATGATATGAATGTCAAGTAATAATGACCAATTTCTAAATATTTGTTATTTCCTTAAATTTTTTTGAGAATTTCATACACGAGCTCTGCATTACATCATTCCCACCCATTCTTCTTGCACTACAACTCTTTTCAAGTCTCTCGATTAAAGATCTCTTCTCTATTATTTTTATACTTATGTATACATAGTCATATATATGCATGTTTATAGATACACACACGCATATATATATATATATTTATACAACCAATTAATCCATTTAGCCTTGTTCATATGCACACGTGTACTTGTTATTTATTGAAGTATCTTGCCCCTTTAGCTATCTACTCACATTTTTCTTAAAAAATATACAACTTTGAACTTATCAGTAGAATAAAGGGCTAATTAGCAATATAGATTTACATCCTTCTTTGATTGCAACAACTTTTATTACTTGAAGAATATCAGGAGTAAAATGTTTACATTGATTTATGTTAATTTTTGACCTTATCTCATGATTAACTAAGCCTGTATGCAATTATAATTACAGACTTCATATTACCTAACATAACACATGTATATTTTAAATAAGAAAATACATGTCATTTATAGATGGAAAAAGAAAACAAGAAAAACCTAGACACTAAAAGGAGAGTGTTTTTTCATAAACAGCTCATATGCAATAGTAATAGTTTTGTGCCCCAACTCAGTGTAACATAAAACTAAGAAGATTTGTAAAAATAAATAAATATTAATATTGATTAAATAATTCAGGAAAACCTATGCAAATAATTGGTTTATAAAACTTCTTGGTGTCCAGTACAAAGATCTTTTTGAACTAAATTTTGCAACATAGACTTGTCATCATTTGGGAGAATATATAAATATCTATATTAGTAAAACCATTTTTTTAACTTCTAAAATCCACCGTTTGTTAATCATATGCTAGGATTTGGAAAACGAGAGCTTTTGGATCACTCTTCTTACACGGTACCACATTAATAGTGGTCTAACTATGGATATTCAGCCCGGATTATGTTTATTAAAAAACAGAAAATAACACACACACCACACATGCAGAGGCAGTCTTATGCACATAGGAATATCAGAGAACAAGTTGTGGGAACTGCTTATCTCATTCTTCCATCAAATTCAGGTCATCTGGCTTAGTGGCAATTACCTTTAGCCCATAGCGTCATCTTATTGATACCAAATTAAAATATTTAAAGGATTGCTGCTTAGTGAATACCTAGGCTTATTTCCAAGACCTTCAGCTCCTAAGAGGTGCAAAATCTAAGGCTATACTTTATAATTTCAGAAAGAAAACGATTATTTAGAATTACTTCTTAAAATTTTAATGGCTTTCCTTCTAAAAGAAAGCTAGCTGTTTATTGCTCCTGAGACAGTCAAAGGACACCAAGACTGTAAGTGATTTGTGAGGCAGTAGAGCAGAGGGTACCGCAGATACGTGGAAGAACTCTCTGCCAATGTCTCTTGCCATTCTTATTATTTCAATGAGACAAAGCAATTGTAAAAGCTAATTTTAAAAGTGATGACCTCAAAAAGCATACAATACTGACAAATAAATGTATCAATGTAAGTAATTGCTCTATATACTAAAAGTGTAATAGAGTGCTGAGACAAACAGAAGTCCTAAATAAGTGGTGCTTTAAGCCTAGTAACCATGCAAGAGACTCATTGAGTTATTCATTCCCCCATTCCCTTGAATGTCCACGGGTTTAACATACTGAAGAAAGAAGTGTGTCATCAGAATACTTGGTAGACATTGGCAAGATGATGGCAAAAGTTTTATTAAGATGCAAATGATCTCAAATGAAGTGACTAAGAAGCTGTAAGAGTTGCTCTCTCATGATTTTTTTTTCATAAAGTTGCACATGGACCAGCACGGAGAAGAACACAGAATTTAACGCATTATAGAAGTCATGAGTACATTTGCACACATATGGTCAACTGAACTTTGACAAAGGTATCCAAATAACTAGGCTGAAAAAAATGGAACTTTCAGCAATAAATAAACTCAGACTCACACATTAAAAGAAAATAACTCAAACTTCTTTCACTCATTTATGTAATGAGAACTGTCGACCCAGTCATTAAAGTAAGGATGGTAAATGTCCTAAAATAAAACATACCTAGGCAAAAGAGTTCTTCAAATACACAGAAAACCTTGCAGCAAAAGAACAGTATTGTTGCGATCATTTTTAGGAAAGTGATCCACATTTGCTCATCCTAGTGGATCACTATGGAAATGCGCAGCATTCTCACCTGATACCCATGTTATCCTCTAAGCTTCAGCAGATATAGCCAGGGAGTCATGACAGATCTTTCATGTTTGGAGTTAGTTCTTTCATGAAAGAGATTCTAGGGAACTTTGCAGTCCCTTCCCGTGAAGACGCTTCTAGAATTTGGTTATCTATGAAAAGGAAAATAAGTTTTCCCCAGACTCTCAGTTCACTGACCTGAACTTAGATTGCCAAACCTCTGGGAAGGTGATAAACTGCTTTTGGTTTTTACTGACTTCCCAGTTATGATGTTTTGTTGTAGCAGTCTACACGGACTAAGACAAAATGGAAATCCAGCCATTGGGGAAAATCCTCACAATGTATATATCTGACACATATTTTATCATTGGAGTCTTTCACAAAAGAGCACATAAAGATGACAAGTTTTAGATGCATGGCATCATAGGTTGTTAAGAAAATTGGAATTAAAATCATAATTAGATATAACTTTTCACTCAAAGGAACAAATGTATATTTTTTTATTGTAATAAAGGTTGATCATCACACATCAGATTTGGAAACAAACAACATTGTAGATAGAAATTAAAACCAAAGTTAGCAGTTTCCTTTATACATTTGCTACAGTCTTATCTAATGAGGCTACTGTTAAGTGTTTGCCCAAGCAACATGAAAATGTTTGTCCATTAAAACACCTGTAGGTAAACTCTTACACTAGCATCATTCACGATAGTAATGAACTGAAACAACTAAAATATTTAAAAGCAGTTCAAAATAATTAATTAATTATCATAAATTCATACACTAGAATATCAATAAATAATAATAATAATAAACTACATATTGCAGCATCCTGAAATAAATAGGAAAAATATTGTGCTGTATGACGTAGGGTAGGTGTAAATAATACTACAACGATCCTTTGGCACAAAACAATAGACAGGCAAAAATGATCCTTAGTACTAGAAAGCCAATCACTAATTTAAAGCAGTGGGGGATAGATAGTAACACTGTCTGTAAGGGATCATTAAAAACATCTTGGTAATAAATATGCTTTATGCCCTAATTTATGTGTGGTTGAAATGGTATATATTCAATTAAATGTTTTAATACACTTAACATTAAGTTTTTAATGTTTCTGAAGGTCAAACAATGTCTAGAGTCAAGATCTTAGATACAGCTGTTTAAGAGGAATGATTGGTGATGGTCATGCAGGAATTCTTTATCATTCTGCAAATTTTCACAAGTCTATACTGGTTTCAGAGGTAATAATTTTTGATACATAATAATACTGTGATTCACACACACAAGAAAACCCTAAAGAAAGGCACTGAATTATTATAAATTAAACATCCACAAAATTTGTTTTTAAAGGCATTGTTTGATTTACATAAGAAAGCAGCTGGGATATATGAGCTAAAACACTACATCAAAAGCATCATTATTTCAGGAACAAATATTACAAACATATTGTATAGACAACTATGCAGGGATCTAAAGTCAATAAGCTGCAGATTGACACTTAGTATAAGGAGAGGAAGGAGGTGGAGAAGGAAGGAGAGCATTGTTTACACTGGTAGATTCATTTCCATGCAAAAATGACTAACATGTTGTGGAGATATAAAATCTGATTATGGAGAAAAATGGCAATGTTTTGATTGTGTTTGTAGGAAATGATCCTTTTAGTGAGTAATAATGTAATTTAGGAGAAACTTGAAAGGATGTTCTCCTGGTACATTGTCCCAAACTGTCTTTTCAATAAAGAAGACATACAGCATTAATTATGAGATGGCCGTGTAAAATGTACATGCAATTTTCACATGAAAGAAACTAAATAAAATATTTTATGACTACCATCATCATTATAATAACACCTCCAAGATTCTTGCCCAGTGTGGAAAAATATTTCAAATTTATGTCAATTGCAGCAGACTGAATCAAAGAGGCTGCTGTTAGCACATTGAGAATGATGGTTCCAATGCTTTAATATCAGCAGAGAAAATATCAAAGAAAGGTAATTCACTTGCTAATATTTCTATATTTCTGGATTTTTCAGACTATGTGTGTATGTGTGTGAATGCTTCATTAGTAAAGCATCCTGTCTTGTATTCTGGATCTGCAATTAGGCTCATTCCTTAATCGTCCCAAGTCTTTCCCTTTGCCATTTTAACTTCACTTGGTGACTGAATCTCTAAGTATGAAAAGTGGGCATGTAATATTATTTGTTGATTATTCAGATATTATTAACTCAAAATAAGGTATCATTTGCATACTCCTTTTTCATTCATTTCTATTCTTACATACATTATATAAATGGTGTTGTTTTAGTTTAACCACTGTTGCATTTGACTGACTTTAAAATTTTTGTTTATTCTTGTGATTCTTGTTTTTCACCATAAATTCTTTTTGTTCACACCTTTCAGCTAATATGAGTTGCATTAGATATTAGTACCCTACTTTCCCCTTTGTTTAGCATCCCAAATTATGCCAGTTCTTCCAAAACTTCTTACAAATCACTAGAACATATTTCATCATTAACCTTCATCAAATGACCTTTTTTGGAAATCAAACTGAGTTCTAAACATTTATAAGCAAAGGAAAATTGTATTCTACCCTAATAGATATTTTGCTAAACTAGAGTGAATGGTTTCCATTTCTTTCTCTGTAGACTTATTCCAAGAATATTTATGGTAGAAAAAAGAAACATCCTAATAGCATACTCATTCTTTTCATACATTCTTTGATGGTTCTAGATGATGCTGCAAAAATATCAAGAATTGCTCTACTCCTCTCCCTGAATAACTTGCCTTGTCTACATGGGAGTAAAATTACATTTATAGCATTTTTTATGAATGGATGTCCTTAGACTTGATGTGTAGAAAGATGAGATGGATGAATGATTATTTGAGCAATACTAGTTAGTCTGCTTTACTTTGCTTATATCAATTTCTCATTCCAGTGCAATTTTTGCACAGCACTGATTTTTCCTTGAATACTAATATTCTGGGTTCTAGGTATATATGTGTTATTATGCCAAAGAAAGTCAGAGCCAGACAGAGGTAAAAACAGTGTCATTATTTTTCAAGACTATTGTAATAAGGGCTAAAAGACCCCAATATGTATTTCAGTTCCATTATGAATAAATCAGAGACAAGAAAGAACAAATATCTCAACAGCTGAATACATAACATAAGATAACCTACACTTTTATCTGACCCATTTCCTTTTCTTCAGACAAAATATAAGAATAAAATCGCATAGATTACAAGTTAAAAATAAGAAGTCATGATAAAATTGCTATGAGGGTCCACAGAAAAATTACAGATTTAGACTAAGTAACAACAAAAGACAGGAAGAAGTTGGTACCATTTATACTTGGTAGTCTCCTTACCCTGTTTGGTTAATGTAATGTGAAAGATGCTGTTCTAAATAAAGCAGTTAATAAAACATACAAAAACTGTCTACCTTTGTTATGGTAATTATTATGAAGAATTTAGACAATTAACAAATATGTGTTTTATCAAGGGAGATGAGTATGTATTTTAGAGAGAAGTGAGTTATTGTATATGAATATGATATATATGGAAGAAATAAACAAAATCAATCAGCAGCCAAATAAGGTCATTGAGGAGATAAAGAGAAAGATTCAAATATACAAGAGACTTCTAGTGATTCTTACTTCAAATATTTTTGGAAATAGAGTAAACTAGAAAAGAGGCACAAACAAGGGAATTCAGTAGAAGTCAATTATGTAGTTCAGGGAAGATATTGCAGTAGTTTGACCTAGAGAGGTAATTGTGGATAGGGTGAGAAATGAAAAGATTTAATATTTTCTTAATGAATGAACAGATAATGTATAAAAAAGGAAAATAAGATTTGTTCCCTAAAATTATATAAAAGATATTAAAACTATAGAATGTTTCTCAACTTTTCTAATTCTGTGACCCTTTAGTACAGTTCCTTTTGTTGTGGTGACTCCCAAAAATAAAATTAATATTTTAGCTACCTCATAAATATAATTTTTTACTGTTATGAATCACAATGTTAATATTCTTTGAGACAGAGTTTTTCCAAAGGGATTACCACCCACAGGTTGAGGGTTACTGCTATAGAACAAGAAAGAAATGGGAGAAAGAATAATTTATCATGGTCTACTGTGTTAATGGGATCAACCTAGACCCTCTGCATATGTGTGACATCCATGTAGCTTGATCTCTTAGTAAGTCTTCTAACAATAAGAACTCAGCTTAGTTGGCTTTTGGTAATGTGGATTTTGATCTAACCTCAACTTGATGCGCCATACTTTGGGCAACCCATGGGCGGCCTGTCTCTTTCTGAATGGAGATGGAGGAAGAGTGGATGGGGAAGGGGATAGGTGGAAAAGGGAAAAGGATGGGAGAAGAGGAGACAGGTGAAAAAGGTTGGCATGTAAAATAAATGAAAAAAGTTATTTAAATGAAAAAGTAATTTCAATTGAAATAAGAAGAAAAAGGGAATTGGGGACAATTTGTTTTTCTTTTGAAAGAATGTCATACAAAAATACACTGCATTTTCATCACTTTTACCACTTATTCTTTCCACTGCAACTTCCTCTCTCTCTTCTCTCTCAGATTTATGATCTTTAGTTTTATAATTTTATGTGCATATATATATACATATATATAAATATATATGTAATGACTAATGAATTCACTGGGAGTTCATGATATGTTTATGGATTTAAGGCTAACCACTTAGAATCTGATATCAGGGAACTTGTTCCCTGTGAAAAATGATTCTCCCTCCCACAGTAGACACTGATTGCTGTTACCTCTTCATCTGGTGAAAAGGCATTGTTACCTAACTTTAAGGGTAGATTGTACTATAGATCTACTAATTGGTGTTAGGCACTTCTGATCGCTTATCTGCATTTTGCAAGCTGTGGATTTTTGTACTAGCCTGAATGCTGAAAAAAAAAAGCACGTCCAATGAGCAGTGAGAGCTACATATATCCGTGGGTATAGAAGTGTTTAGAATACAGTGAGAAGCTGCACGATTCTAGGTAATGATAAAAGTAGTTTCTCCTTTATGACCTTTCCAGTCAAGTAGGCTAGGCTTAGAGTACTAGATATGAATTACTTCCTACTGTCTAATCAGGCAGCTATTGGTTTATCCTCAAGATAGGCTTCATTATTGTACAGCTTGGAATTTCTTGCTGGGGTCAATCATTGCTGTGGTTCATATATTTAACAGCTGGGAAGGAATATTGATTACTTTTCTGCCTTGGCAGCTTACAAAGCAGCTTTAGATTTCTCTGAAAGCCAGTCCTTAGTGAGGAGACTTCCAAATCAGTATCAGTTCAGTTCTTCCAAATCATCTGATTCAAACTCAACAAAACAAGTGGTGTCAGTATCTCTCTACATAATAAGAAAAATTTCAGGGCACAACTTCAAATGAAAAAGGTATAATTTAAAATAACATATACTATTCAGAGTGATGAATTGTGGTTGAAATATACTCTATAAAAATTTTTAAAAACAAGGATTAATTTAAAAAACTACATATGCTATGGAAGATTGAACCTGGTGTTACTTTTTCCTCTAAATTGAACTGTTTATATGGCAAGAAAAAAAATTCAAAACTGATTTAAGATTAAACATAGAATTAGGTTAGTGAATATTTATTCTTTATAATCTTAAAGTTATAATCTTACTATTACAATTAAATACATAATGTTTTGTTGACAGTTTTAGATATTTTAATAAAATACCATTTTGTGTTAAAATTATAATATTGCCTGTTCTTGTTTCTATCTCTCTCTCTTTTTCTGAATTTATTATGTATTATTGCTTGACAATTTCAAACATGTTTATAACTTAATTTTGAACATTTTCTTCTATTACCCTCTCTTAATCCTTCTTGCTTTCCTTCTGAAGCCATTCTGCTTCAAACTGTTCTTATTCCTACCTTTATGCCTTTGAGGGTATGTGAAATATTGAGCTTAATTAAGGTTGCTTGCATGAATGTGCTCATACCACTGAAGAAACTGACACTCCTAGGCTAGTGTATGTTAACTGACCATAAATAATCCTTCATCGAGGAGTATGGCTTTATAAGCCCCTCTCCCATGTATGGTGAAACAAAATAAGCCCAAGTCTTGTAGAGATCTGTATAGTAACCACAGGTGCAGTGAGTTAATGAATATAATAGTTGTGTCATGTCCAGAGCACACTGCTTTTAAGCATTCCTACTACACTCCAAGCTATTATATTCTTTCCTTTTCCTCTGCTAAAACATTCTTTGAGCCTTGTAGAGGCTCTGTAATTAGGCCTGTTGTAAGATTGTGTTAACTGTTGTCCACTGAGAAAAGAAGCATCAGTGATGAAGGTTGAGAGAAGCACTTATCTGTGTGTATAAACACAAGTGCTTAGAAAGCAATTCGACACGACTTAACAGCACAACAGTACTAGGTTCTCCCCTAGTTTTGTGGCATCCTCAGCCATCGGTTCTTGAATGGGTCTACGGTACCATTCGTTGATTCCCTTCTATGGAACAGTCTTCTAATCAGAGAGTGGTTATTTACCCCTACAGTAGTCACATTATTTTTACACCTGTGAACATATATTGACAGAAAGACCATTACTGCTACTGATTGAGCCCACAAGAATGTAGAACTGTTAATAATCGTCCTCCCCCACCAGCCTCAATAGCCCCTTCCAGTACTGTGAAAGCTAACATCACAGAGGAAATATATCTCCGATCCATCTTGTTTTCCCAGTGTCCTACAGTCAAATATTGTGGTAACTTCAGCTATTGAGTCTTTAAAACAAACAAACAAATAAAAAAAAAAAACTATCTTCTCATTTTACATACCAATTCCAGTTCCCACTCCCTCTCCTCCTCCCATTCCCTTTACATTCTCCCTCTATCCCATCCCCCATCCATTCCTTGGAGAGGGTAAGGCTTCCCATGGGGAGTCAACAAAGTTTAGCACATTGCTTTGAGGTAGAACCAAGGCCCTCCCTGCTATATCTAGGCTGAGAAAGGGATCCCTCCAAAGACAATGGCTTCCAAAATGTCAGTACAAGCACTAGGGATAAATTCTCATCTCATTGACAGTGGCCCCACAGTCTGCCCCAGCCATTGAACTGTCACCCACATTCAGAGGGTCTAGTTTGGTCCTATCTGGTTCCCTCACTGTCAGGGCAGAGTTGGTGGTTTCCCATTAGCTGTTTCAATGGGTGTCCCCATCATGGTCTTGACCTCTTGGCTCACATTCTCACTCCTCTCACTCTTTGACTGGACTTTGGGAGCTCAGCCTAGTGCTCCGCTGTGCGTCTCTGCCTCTGCTTCTGTCAGTTGCTGGTGAAGGTTCTGTGATGACATTTAAGATAGTCAGCAATCTAACTACAGTGTAAGGCCAGTTCAGGCACCCTCTCCACTATTCCTAATAAGCTGCGGTCATCCTTGTGGATTCCCGAGAATTTCTCTAGTGCCAGGTTTCTTGCTAGCCTCATAATGGCTCCCTCAATCAAGATATCTCTTTCCTTTCTCTCCAACTCAGCCCTTCCCCCATCTCAACCTTATAATTTAGTTCGTGGGGAAAACCAAGAACATTGACAATACCCTGTAATGTTTTAGAAGCTGCCTTTTGAACTTCTTTTACCAAAAGTTCATAGAGAGTTTTCTTTAGTACTTACTTAGAAAGTTTGGAAGAGTAGTTGACTCTAGCACAAAAGAACCAGCTGTACAAAATTAATATTATACATTTTATTTTGCATCATGATTTCTTTTTCAAATTGTGCTTAATTACCTTACCATAACTACACCTTGCCATAACTACATACAATTGCAAACGCATGAAGTAGTTCTTTCCCAGTCTTTTCGTTTAATGATGGAGCATCAGAGAAATATTACATTTGTTGTTTTAAATATAGTCTACAAATAGAGAAGTTTTATTCTTAAACTAAGTCACGAAGTGTAATAAATTCAATTATACTCTTACTCAAAGGAAGATAGAGGCAAATGAAAATTATGAGCCAAATGTGCAGCAATGAAATTCAAGTTCAATCAACCATAAAAGACCATACTTGCTATGTTGTCTTAACAACTAAAATTTTTATGCTCTATTTCTCATTCATTTCCAATATTAGTATTCATTTTTTAGGTACTTTGGTGTGTAAAATGAGGCAAGTTTTTTTTAATTAACATAATAAAAACCGCTGAATTCCATTATTGCTAAATGAAAATCACTTTTATGAAGACCGATTGAATTGTATATGTATACTAAAGGGGAGGACATTATTGTGTGTACATTTTAACAGCTCAGTTCAAATGCAGGAAGATCAAATATGGAATAAAATTCATGATAAATAAACTTAACATAGTATAAAATATGACACAATAATAGCAGAGGGAAAGATATGATTTAACGTAATTGACTTTGAAAATAATTTTGTGACTAGATACTAGCTGAAGATGAAATAATGGTATAGAAGTATATTTTCCATTTGTGTTTCTTTTTGGGATTGTGCCAGCCATTATAATACTATTTTATTATATACTAAGGTGGACTAAACAGGCTTATATACTATAGATGACAATGCTCAGATTCTCCCGGTGAGAAAAGTAAAGCATTACAAAGAATGATGGAATCAGGAATAAACTATATAGAGTAAGATTACAACCAGAAGTTATCAAGTTATCATGAATCATGATTTCTAAAAGTATTTTTATTTTATATTTAACTAATTAACTATATTATTGATTAATTCTGTGTTTATACGTGTGTGTGTGTGTGTGTGTGTGTGTGTGTGTGTGTGTGTACCTTCAAACCACAGCGTACAGACAAAGACAGCATTGGCACTAAAAAGGAATATCAGTATCATGTATTCCAAATATGACAAGGAGTGTCATCTTTATGGCATTGTTGATGTAAAGGCTTGACTTCATTCTACTCATACAAAGATGACAAGTAAAGACACATTGAGGTACATGTATAAGATTACAGTGCTTCTCATAAATGGCAAGGTTATGAAACATAAACACATTATGATTGGAAGAAATTGAGGGGATGCAATCAAATAGAGCATAAGAGTTTGATTTGGACACTGGTACAAATAAAGGATATTAAAATATTTTTATAACAAATTCAAGTATAATTTGTAGTTTAGTTACAATATAATATTGAGAAATTAAATCTTCATTTACATTTAGGCAGAGCACTATAGTCTAATTTGAGACATCTGTTCAACTACAAGTTCAAATAGCAAGCTTTGCACACACAGTTGTGGATCACAAAACCCTTAATAAGTGATTGCATTAAACTTAACCTAAGACATTGACTTTACGAGATTTACAATATACTTATATTCCTTTCTACATTTTTCCCAGAATTTAATGTCTATTAAAAAATTAGCTGCTGCCCCCCAAAAGTCTTCACAACTACATGCTAGTGTCTTTGGAACAAGAGGTCACTCTGCATGCTATCAAAGGGGAAACACAAAACACCAACCCAGCCACAAACCCTTTGATTGACAATGGCACCCTTGCAGCAAGATACACTAGCACAATAGCTGCACAAAGCTTGTGGGAGTAAACAGCCAATGTTTGATTTGACTTAAGGTCCACCCTAAAAGTCAGAACCCATACCTAGCATTTTTTTGGATGACCAAGAACATGAGACTCAATAGACTAGGAACCAGGGGGAAACCCAAATACTATTGTTCTAAAACATACAAATAAAAACAGATCAATGAAATGATTCCTACTAACATTCTTCTATATTAATAGGTTAGTGCCTAGCTCAGCCATCATCAGAAAAGCTTCTTCCTGCAGCAGATGTGAACAAATACAGAGATCCACAGCCAGATATTATGCAGAGAATGAAAGATCTTGGAATACTCAGCTCTAAATGGGTTGTCTCAATCAAATCCCTCCCCTTCGGGCTCAGCAACAGGCATGGTAGAAGGTCTGTAAGAGTCATAGCAGGTGCAGGGTAACAGGAAAATAAGGCCTTATAGATCAAAAGGATCATCACACATATGAATTCACAGAACGCACAGGGCCTGTATGCGTCTTCAAGGGATGGAGTTCTAAAGCTGAAAGGGCAAATGGACACTTGCTCACATCCCTGATTTATAAACCATCTCTGTACATGGCTTTTGGTAAGACTGCCATTTTTACTATGTTAATTCTACCTACCCAAGAGCATGGGAGATCTGTCCATTTTCTGGTGTCCTCTTCAATTTCTTTCTTCAAAGATTTAAAGTTCTTGTCATACAGGTCTTCCACTTGTTTGGTTAGGGTTACTTCAAGATATTTTATGCTCTTTGTAGCTAATGGGAAGGGTAATGCCAATATAATAACAGCAGCACAGACACTGAGAGAAACAGTTAATAAATGGGACCTCCTCATGAATCTGAGAAGCTCCTTTAAAGCAAAGGACACAGTCAACAAGACAAAATGACAGCCTACAGAATGGGAAAAGATCTTCACCAACCACATCAGACAAAGTTCTGATCTCCAAAATATACAAAGAACTCAAGAAATTGGTCATCAAAAGAACAACCAATCCAGCAAAAAAAATGGGATACTGACCTAAACAGAGAGCTCTCAACAGAGGAATCTAAAATGGTTGAAAGACATTTAAGGCAATGCTAAACATCCTTAGTCATCAGAGAAATGCAAATCAAAACAACTCTGAGATTTCATCTTACACCCTAAAAATGACCAAGATCAAAAACACTGGTGACAATTTATGCTGGAGGGGATGTGGGGTAAAGGAAACACTCCTGCATTGCTGGTGAGAGTGGAAATAGGTACAGCCCCTTTGGATATCAGTATGGCGATTTCTCAGAAAATTCAGAAACAACCTTCCTCAAAAGCCAGCAATACCACTTTTGGGTATATACCCAAGCTCAATCATACCACAAGGGCATGTGCTCAACTCAATAATGAGGACCCTAATATATAATCTACATAGGAAGTAGAAAAAGACAAGATGTCCTGAGTAAATTGAGAGCATGGAGACCATGAGAGAGGGTAGAACGGGAGGGGAGAGGAAGGGAGGGAGTAGAGAAAAATGTAGAGCTCAATAAAATCAGTAAAAAATAGAAAATAAAAAGAAGCCATCTCTAATCAATAACCACGGGCAAATGAAGAATTAGTTTTCTCCCAAGGATTCTCAGCTACGGGTAGGCTGCATTTCTAGCAATAGGTGGCCAACAGAAAAAGAAGTCTAGAGCATTGTTGGAGGTTCATTGTTCCATAATGTCTTATCAGCGTTTTAAAATTGTATATATTTATATAGAATATGCATATTATATATTTATTTCCCTCTCTTTTCACCCTATAGGTCCTATGCATATATCTATGTATATAAGCTTCCAGTTTAGTGTTTGTTTTTATTTTGTTTCATTTTGTTACTATCACTTAGAAGTCTGGTTATTTCCAGTGAGAAACAAAAAGCAAGTAGGTTCTGGATGGAAGAGAAGAAGGGAAAAACCCAGAGACATAGAGGGACAGAAACCATAATCAGGGTAAATCATGTGAGGAAAAAAAGCTATTTTAAATAAAATGAAAATTAATATATTTTTAAAAATTAAAATTTAGCTATTTTAATACTGGTACACTAGTATCAAACTTTTAATATTAATTCCTTAAATATGCATGATGCTAAGCATTATGCTACATAAAGAAATTTATTATTTTCTATATGTGTTTTGGTGAAGTAGATGCTCTTACATCTTTTACCTACTATTAATTAGCTTTATTTGCTCATTGTTAAGTTTAAGGATTGATCATGTATCTTGTAAAATATTATATAATTTATGGGTTAGCTTTTCATTACCTTCATGGAGACATATTTTGGTCTTCCAGAAAATATAATACAAACAATACTTCAGTTTTGAGACTATTAACGAAGAGATTGTGCTTTTGTTGTTGTTGTTCTAAAAGATATATTGTATGTGAGACTTACTAAAAACCAGAACAAAAAATATTATTAAGGGCCATGAAATCAACTCATAACTGACCTTCTTATTGACATATTATTTCCTAGCTTGTTACAACAAAGAAAGTACAGCCAAGAAAAATGAAAAAATTAATGTTTTCTCAAGAATGCATTTAAATACATAAATTATGATAAAAACATCAATATTTACATTCTTAAAATTAGACTGCTTTATCACACTATTTCACTTTTTTGTGAAAGGCTGTAAAATGATGTTATGAAACTCATCTGAAAGTTTTAATTAAATTTTATTTCAAAGGCATAAGGGAAAATTAATTTGTATAAATAGAATGTTGAAGATGATGTTTTCATTCCAACAAACTTGGTACACTATTTCTTATTGTTTTAAGATATTTTAGTTTAAAATAGCTTGGATTTTACATTTTGCAAATACATAATGTAAAAATAAATATAAGTATATCATTTCCCTTCTTCCAACCACCTTTTCTAATCCTTGCCATCTCATAAGAGAGGAAGAACTAGCCTCTCTAAGGATGAGCCTCCTGTTTATCTAATACAAAATGTTAAATTTAGTAGGTTTTATTCATATATTTGAGCATATATATGTATGTATGTGTGTTACTTTAATTTTAAAGATGAGACAACATTTTCAAACCTTAATAAAATTATTTAGAAAATAAGAAGAGAAATAAATGAAAGTAAAATGATTATTCTTTAACTTAATGGGTCAATTCTTTTAACTTTAATGGAATCAATTTATTCTGTTTTCAATGACAAAAAATAAAGAATCATGGATAACAACACTATGCACTCAAAAATCTAATCAAAACCAAAAAATGACTCTTTTTTGACAAAGGGAAATTTTGTAGCAGAAAACAAGATATAATAAATAGATTTTCCGACTTTGTCATCATGATTTTATTTTCCTCAAGGCAAAATTTTCTTCCCTTTCTATATGCACTAAAGTCAAATATTGTACCAGTTAAATAAAAAGACAATACTTACAGATTTCAAAATTTATCAGGATTACCAATCAACTTATAGATGACATTGTTGGCTCTAAATTAGGCCCAACAAATATATTCTGAGAACCAAAGGACTATTTCATCAAGAAGATCAGCAGCAATTTCAGCATCTCACAGCTTATAGGAATGAAAGTCCTTTTAGAGTATTAGAACATTAGAGTAAAACAAAATATCCCGACATGGTCAGGGAATTATAGGAAATATAGGTTTGTCAGGCTCTGGGATGAAAGGAACCTGAAAGCGTTGCTTCAGCAGATGAATCACACATTTTAGCAATCTCAAGAACAGCAAAGCAAAATCAGCTTAGAAATAATGCTTCAAGCGTAGGCAGGACATTGTAGGCTGGAAAATTGACCAATGTGGCCAGAGCTAAATGTCTACCATGACTCAACCTCAATAGGGAAAATCAAAATAGCAACAACAAAACCTAATTTAGGTAAGAAAAGGAAACTAACGATTAAAATCACATGAAACTCTACTCATGCTTTGATTCAGTAATAAATACAGTCTTCAGGCAGTACGACACTGCGCAGAATTATTTTTATTCTAAGTTTAAAAAGTCTCTACATGTCTTAGTTACTTTGCTGGTGCCATGACAAGACACTATGACTAAGGCAACCTATAGAAGAAAAAGATTATTTGGGGCTTGTAGTCAGAGGCCACTTGTTCATTCCTGTCTGCTCAGACTCAAAATAACCACACAGAAATTGTATTAATTAAAATACTGCTTGGCCAATCACTTAAGCGTATTGCTAGCTAGCTCTTATATCCTTGGTTAACCCTTTTCTTTATCTGTGTCTCTTCACATGGCTATGGCTTACTGGAAAGGTGTATCTGTCTCCGGCAGTGGCTACATGGCTTCTCCTTGACTCTGTCTTCTTTCTCCCAAAATTCAGTTTAGTTTTTCCCACCTAGCTCTGTTCTGCCCTTCTATAGGTCCAAAGCAGCTTCTTTATTTATCAATCAATTATAATCACAGCATACAGAATGGAATCCCACAGCATACAGGGCTTTACTATTTTAGCAGCTTAGAGTCCATGACTACCATGATGGGAAGCATGGCAGCAGGCCAAGAGGCATGGTGCTGGAGAAGTATCTGAGAACTGACATCTTGGTCCATAACCAGGAAGAAAAAGAAGGGGAGAGAGAGAGAGAGAATTTGAAACCACTAAGTCAGTCTCTATTGACATCCCTCCTTTAACAAGGCCGCATTTCCTAATCCTTCGTGAATAGTTTCACCAACTGGGGATCAAGTATTCAAATATATTAGCCTATGGGGTATGTTCTCAATCGAATCACCATACAATGCTAACTTAAATCTTAAGTTATGATTTGGAGGATTATTTTGAAATAGAAACTTAGTATATATTATTATTACCTGAATACATATGGCAAAATGATTGCAAAAGCTTTAAGTGATTAAAATATAATTTTAATCAAGGGGTAAATTAGAATTTTTTTCCTTAACTTATAGTACTTCTTGCCTCCGTTCAGTACTTGTTGCCTTATCCTTTTGAAATACCAGGTTCTCAGGTTGTCCATTTGTATTGGATCTGTGGTCCTGAGCCCTCACTACACACTGGGATCAGTGGAGAAAAAACACCTGCCCAAAGAAACTTAACTAGGGATTTTAGTGAGATCTTTTTGGTTGAACTTAATATATGATCAAGTTTGAAATGCTGTGTTACACATAGTAAGAGAGCAATTTTTTTGTTTTTGTTTTTGGAAACAGAGTTTATCTTTGTAATAATCCTGGCTGTTCTGGAACTCTTTAGACTGGCTTGGAACTTACTGAGATCCTCCTGCCTCTGCCTCCAAATTGCTGTTCCACCACCACCCAGCAGCTACTTTTTATTTTTTATCAATTCAAACACCAGTTGCACACTAAAACTTTCCCTTAATGTCATGGGCATATGAGAACAGGATAATTGCTAAGCTATGCCTTCATTTGCTTAAAACATTGCAGTTTAAAATTTAAATATTTTAAACAGTAATTTCTAAGTTCTGCGCTAGTAAATACTTGTCCGAATCCTTGGCTGCTTGTGATAGAAGATTGCAAAGTACTTTGATCAGATAATAAATCATGACTTGGAAAGTAGTTTTGCATTTAACAAACTATCCACTAAAAGCTACATATGAGGCATTTGTAACGTGCTGCTAGAGGTGGAATGGGACAGAGACCTCACACAGCTTTAAAGCGGGCGTATGCTCCAGACTGGAGCCACATGCATCTATGTACGGATGTGATAAGTATTAGTTGTGTTTCCCTGAGAAAATATTTAACAAATTTGCATTTATTTCCTTATCTGCAGAATAGGAATAATGATATACTATGTCCTTACTTGATTAGTTGTGAGAAAGAATAAAGCTTATGACATCCCTACATTACTATCTATCAGTCGGTTATACGTTTTCATAACTGGCTGTTTTGAAAGACAGTATTCACATGTTGTAGATATTCACACATACTGTATAAAAATATTTTTTCAGCCATTTGCTTTATATGAATGAAATTTGAGCTATTAAAATGCAAATTTGCAAAAGGAATAGATAGTCTATGTTAATATATGTTGATTCCTACATATAATTAGACTGGAAATTACAGTTTAAGACCCAGAGGAACTTGAAAAGCTAAAAATTGATATGTGGACACACTACGTCACTTAATATGAGTCAAACACAAAATGAGTTGGATCAGATATTAAAAGCTCACGCAGTTTTAGCATTTAAGGGGGAAGGAGAAGGAGGTGACTGCTAAGCCTCAGCAAAAGCTCAGCTGTGAAATATGATATTGACTGAACCAAGTAGAATAGTTGTTTTTAAGACTTGGGACAGTGTTCTTCCTATTTCCCTCTCTCTCTCTCTCTCCCTTCTTTGGGAAAATGACGGAAAGAATCCCCACCGTCTACTCATTTACAAGATAGGCAGTTCTTTAACAAATGTCTGAAATTTTTTTACACTCAGTGCAGTGCAAGCCAGAAAACTGTGAACATGACCAATATCACCCCACAACAGTCTAATAAGTGTTCATTGTCAACAAAAGAGTTACAACATTATTATATTCAAACAATTATTCTTGGTAATAACAGGATATGTAACATCTGAATCCCTTGTCATAGATTTTATATAATGAGAATATTCAGAGTCTGGAAGCTCAAATTTTGTATTCCCCTAATACATGGTTCCCTTCATTACTTGGGACTTTGGATATATTAAAAATATTTATTTACTTAATTTTATGTGTGAGTGTCTGCAAGTATATATGTGCACCATACACATACCTGATGTCTGTGAAGGCCAGAGTAGGATATTAATCCCAGAGAACTCTAACAACAGGTAGCCATGAACTGACATTTGGGTGCTGTGAAACAAACCTGAAAAAGCAGAAAGTGCTCTTAATGGCTGAGCCATCTCTTTTGTCATGGGGCTCTGAGTATTAATGCAGCAAAGTTTCTTGAAAAATCTCCCCACAGTCATGCAACAATTGATGTCCTAGTCCTAATTACAGTCATGCCATTTCTTACACTTGTTTTCAAGAACACTAATATTTTAATTTCCTTATTTGAAAACAGGAGAAAATATGGTTATTTGAACAACTTACCTGCTTGTATAAAGAATCAAATATAACAGCACACTGTGATAATTTGTAAAAATAATAAAAGCATTTTAATACAAGCAAGTTTTATGTACGTATTGAATTTATAGCTGTAAATATTATATTACCTCAAATGTGGGTCACATTCTATAGTCAATGAATAATTTCTTTATTATAAACAATATTGCATAATTAATATCTCGTTAATGATCTGTTTCTTTTCTCTCTATGGTATCTATGACAGTATCTTATATATATAGAATTTTGTTTAATGAAAGTATTAGAATAGTTTTAAAACTAACAGTGTAATGTAGCAGATTAAATTGTGGACTTGAGCTGGGCGGTGGTGGCTCAAACCTTTAATCCAAGCACTCAGGAGGCAGAGGCAGGCAGATGTCTGTGAGTTCGAGGCCAGGCATCAAAGCTACAGCAAAACCCTGTCTTGAAAAAGAACAAAAAAATTTGTGGAATTGAAAAGAAAGACTAGGTTTAAACTTATCTTCTCTGTTTATTGATACAATAACTGAGTCGAAGCTTAAATTCTGAAAAATTCTTTCACATAGTCATAAAGCAGAGACACTGGTATGAAGAGTTTATTGACTATTTAGCCTTTTAGAATAAAATTACAGACAACTGCATGAAATATAAATGAGCTTATTGACTCAAGAAAGCCCACTCAATAACTTCTTTTGCATAAATATCTCTTTCTGTGTTAAACATATGTTGAAAACTTGTTACTCGATGATTAGAATTCTGGTAAGCATTGAGTTTAACCAAAACAGTAAAGATATTTTTTTTGTTTGTATGATGCTTATCATTTACAGAGAGGAAAAATCACTCATAATAACCATATTAATGACTAAGAATTATCCAAAGCAAAAGGATTGTGACAGGATTAAATAGTCACCAGCAAAAACATTCTTAAAAACTCCAAACACTGAATTGAGATTTTAATGGGAGTTATAGGCAAGACTGTGAGTAGGGAAATACAGTCTAGGAGGGTAAATGAAATAGACAAAGGCCTGTGAGCAACAGAAGTATGAACAATAACAGCAAATTCTCTAAATTCTACTGTGGGGAAAAGAGGAAGAGGAGTGTCAGAGATGGGAAGGCAAGGATCCTTTGAAAAAATGCAGGGAAGATTTTAGCAGCTATCCTAATAGAAATGGAAAGAAATGATCCAGTTTCATCTTACCATGGTTGCTTAGTCAAAGATAAATAAAGGCAGGCAGGTGGGCAGGAAAACAGGCAGGAGGGAAGGGAGGGAAGGAGAGGGGGAGAAAAGGAAAAAGGAAATTCTTTGAATTTCTCAGAGCATCTTTTAAACAATTTTATTCCAAAATGTTTTATGTGTTGGTAGTCAACAACAATAAGAGTACTAATTAAAATAAAATAAAGTTCACTTCAATGAATGTTGTTTCTGTAAGCTTTTAGTCAAACTTTAAAACAGAAAAAAATGTTTTCAGTTTCTAGAATAGTGATTTCAGTTTACTAATTGAAAGAAAATAGGCTGGCAACCGAATAGTCTAGGTATAATTTTTGTCTGAAAACACTGTTTCACCACCTTTCTCACTTTATTCCACCATACTTCTAGTTTCCAAAATTTTTTATTGAAATGTACATAGTTATAAATTAAACTATTTGCTAAATAAACTACCAAGATGCCATAGGATTCCCGTTTATTTGCTGTGAATATGTTTTATTAGCATTGTTTAATAAAGAAGCTCTTTGGCCTATAGCACGGCAGAATATAGCAAGATGGGAATTCCAAGGAGAGCTAGAGGAGGAAAGGAGGCAGAGTGAGGGAGAAAGATGCCAGAGATCTTACCCGTAAACCTTAAGCCTCATGGTAAAATACAAAAAAAAAAAAAAATAGAAATGGATTTATTTAAGAGGTAAGAGCTAGCTAGAAATATGCCTTAGCCATTGGCCAAACAGTGTTGTAATTGATATAGTTCGGCGTGATTATTCATATAATAGCAGCCAAGAAACAAAAGTGGTCTCCACTTACACCACTTATTCAGTAGTGCCACACTTCTTTGGTTGCTCTTCCCTTAACAGAGAATATTTGTACACATCTATCATACAAGTAATTTGTTAATATTTGAATAAATAAATAAAATATATATTGACACATCTCACTGATTTCTCCTATGTTTTCTAGTAAGTCTATCTTAAGTAAAGTTGCTGCAAAAATGTATATATGAATGGCACATTTAGTTGTCAAGTGTGCAGCTCACACAGCTTTAGAAAGTTTTAGAAAACATTTTTAAAGTTACTGTGAAGTCTCAGGCAAAATACTACCAAGTGGGCTTATGATAACCTTTTACAATTACCATTTACTATGTGTGAGACACTGTCATCAATATTTATCTTTCTAGTCTTTACAAAATGTTATAGAGTTATTTATCTACATTTTTAGAGAAAGAATTTATGAAGGTTAGATGTTTGGCTTTTGTTAAAGGTGGTGAACTAGACTTCAAACCTGGGAAATCTGAATCACCATATATGTTACTCTAACATCTTGAACTTACAAGTACTAATGTAGAAATAAAGAAGAGAAAAGAATATGATGCTAATATTCCAAAAGAGACTGAAATGACAATCAAAGCATTAGAGTAATATCTGTTGTAAACACTAATTACATCATTGAATAATTTGCTGAATTCACCATCATTGTGACCCCCATAAGTTCATTATTTGAATGCTTAGGAGTGAAACTATTTGAAAGGATTAGGGAATGTGAGCTTTGGAGGAAATGTGTCACTGCAGGTGGGCTTTGAGGCTTCAAAAGCCCAAGCCATTTCCAATGACTCTCTCTTCCTCCTTCTTACACATCTGGATATAGAACTTTCAGTTTCTTCTCCAGCACTATGTCTGCCTGATTGCCAATAGGCTTACTGATCTGCTGGTAATAGACCAAATCTCTAAAACTGTAAGCCAGCAGCAATTAAATATTTTTCATTACTAGATTTACTGTGGTGTCACTTCACAGCAATAGAACATTGACTAAGACAGACATACAAAACTAGATGATCACACCACAGTGTATGTGTGAAACCTTTGAAAGGAGAGTAGGGAGGGAGAAAGGAAGGTTGTACAGAGAGTACTGTGCAGTAGCTTCAAGTAAATTTCAGTGTCTGTAGGGAGTTGTTGAGTTAATACCATTCATGAGAAGAGTTTTGCATCTTTAGAAAAGGGTCTATATTCATAAATCCACTATGATCTCTCGCTGCCTGAGAATAGCTTATAGGAAATGTGGTCTCAGCATGAGAGTGGAAAAATATTGAATAGGAGCAGTTGGGGCTGTCAGTCAACTATATTCCCAACTGCAAGCATGATGGTCTCTGTAGCTATGTGCCTTTGTTTATACTTAGTTTTCTTTATTTATTCGTAAATTAACTATCTCCTATCCAGTATCAGTTTCCTGTTGAACACCATAACAAAGCACAACCAATCAAGAGTTTAAAATGGCAGAGATTTTTAACTAAAAGTCATAGAAGTTAGATATCTGAAATTAAAGTCTTGCAGTAGTGTCAGTTTCTTATGAAGGCCTGATATAGGAGCTGTTCCAAAACGATGTAGAGTGAAAATGTCATTTAGCTTATAGAGTACCTGCCTTGTAGACCTGAAGTTCTGGGCTTCGTCCCTAGCACAGCCTTAAAATAGACATAGTGGTGCATGTTCATAATCCCAACACTTGTGAGGAAAAGACAAGAGTTTAAGAATTCTAGGTTATCTTCTTCAATTAGTTAATGATTTTGGTTCAAATGGAGTATACATAAAATCTTATCTCAAAAAAAAAAAAAGAATGCAGTCATTGTTGGTAGTAAATGCTATAAAAGTAGAATCTCCCAGCATTTGAGTTTAGGAGTTGTAAATTTAAATAAATGCTTCACACATGTCCAGTTCTCTATTTTTAAAATGATTTAGGGAACCATGTTAAGTTTTAATAAGCTTCACAAACAATTTGATAAAACACAATATTGCTATATGGAGAAATGGTAATTTTTTCAGTCACACCTTTAAAGATCTCTGAATTGTGTTTCATTTGGCATGAAATTTTTACTTGGTATCTGTTAAATATTTGAATGTTTCATTATATTATAACCTTCTTAATTAGATAACATGCTGTAAAAATATAATTTCCAAACTTTAGTGCAATATTTAGTATACACATAAAATATTAAGTGTTGCATATGTGTAACTCCTTATTCATAAGCTTTGTCTTTTAATAAATCCCATATGGTTTAAAACATGCTTTTGACATCAGCATTTGGTAAGGGAGTTGGTATATGTCAAAAAGGACATGGACTGAGGTTTGAGGCAGAAAATAGGTGGATAATTATGCTAAATGAAATTAGTATTATGATTTTTCTTATATATGTAAGCTAGTAATAATAAAAAAATGGAAATATAAGAGCCATTACTAAGGACCTGGAAGAAAAACCAGAAAAGTGGTAAGGAGATAAGAGAAATAGTGAACTAGAGATGATTAAAAACACATTGTACACATATTGGGAATTGTCAAAATGGGATCTCCAGATTTGTACAATTGACACATTCTAGTAAAAATTATTAAAAATTGTAAATTTATCTTTAAATATATGATAATAATTGGAATGTGTTATAACTGCTTAGCTATGATTTAAATTTTTATTGCATTCATTTGTTTATTGTGTATGTATGAATGGGTACAGATAAAGTATGGTGTGCATGTGGAGGTCAAAAGTTTGTTCTTTATCAGTAATGTGGAATCTAGGCATGCAGCTAAAGTCATTAGCCTTGGCAACAAGTGCCTTTACCCACTGACCCATCTGGCCAGTCCTGCACGTGTCTTTAATTCATGCTGGTTTTTACCATAATCACATTGTCAATTAAAAAATAAACAAAAAATAAAGTGTACATTCAAACACCAAGTTTTCATTTAGCTAATTGTGTAAATGGGCTGTGTTTTTTACATATCAAAGCTCAGAGGCCGTCTTTTGAAAGATGCTCTAGCATCATTAAGCTATCATCAAGTATATCCTATTCTTAAGTATCATAGAATAAAATAGGCACCCTATTGACCCAGGCCTGTTCCATTCCTGTTTCCACATTCTCAGCCTATTGTTATCGAAGTACTACTGAGTAATTATTTGTTGTAACCTTGGAGATGCCACATAGACTGTCCTTTATCAGTCACCTATAATTAATACCACTGATATATGCCTAATTAATGCATATTGATTGAGTTGTCCAGTAACAGAAAACATTCTAAATGATCTGACTTTTCTTGATAATTCCTTAGAATGTTTAGATGTTTTACATCTTTTTTGTTTTAGACAGAGCCAGAAATTAAAGAAAAATTCAAAATTTGGTAGAAATATTTTAGTCACTACAAGTAGCTAAATACCCAAATCAATTGTCCTTCTTGTGATTTTATTTGAAAATTTCTATTCCCCAAGCTAGAGTGGTAAATTGGAGTGAAATTAGCATAGAAAATGAGAATATCCTAACACAGCTTCAAGCAGAAAAATTGATCTGCTTAACTTACAAAGACAATTAATCCATTACGTCCTTAATTAAAGAGAAAAGAGGGCATTTTGCTATGTCAGTTATGAAAAACAGAAGTTATTAAAGAGGTAAGACACTGCAGGAAAATGATAATGAAAACAGAAGAACCTAACAGATAAATAATCAGCATGAATAAAAGGGAATCTGCAAATGAAAGATTAAGAAAATTAGATGACAACTGGACTAGGTATAATCTTTAACTCCAATATAGAGGCAATCTATAATAGCAGACAAGTATTCACACACATGTGGATCAGCTGCAACTGTGGGAGGGGGTGAATGGGAAAGGGAATAAAGGAGCTGTCTAGTGCAGACAACATGAACTGACCATAAATGTCTAAGAGAATTGATCTCTAAACAGTCTGCTCAATAGCTTATCTGTAATTCTTCCAGTCCTAGTAGAATCTGTCCCTCGATCAATTGCAGCCTCTGTCAAAGCAATGCTGTCCTTCAGCACTTACTAGGCCAGCTAACACCACTTAGTCTAAGGCACAGATATCTTGCCTTTAAGTGTCTCACAAACACAAATATGCACATCCATATTATTTATATGCATGCAGAACATGCATACATATTGAACATATGATGCTTCGTGTATCATGAGGAGTTAAGACGTTCCAGGGATTTAAAGCCAAGTTTTCGTAACGTTCAGCTCAAAGGTACCTGATGGCTTTTTCCAAACTAAATCCTCAACAGGAAAACTTCTTCAGGAATGGCACTAGCGAAACAAATTGTAGTCTGCATGGTGTGTGTGTGTGTGTGTGTGTGTGTGTGTGTGTGTGTGTGTGTGTGTGTGTGTATTTAGTTTTATCAGCAATAGAAGAAAAGCAGACATGAAACTAGGAGCCTGAGGTTGGGAAAGGGGAGTCTGCAGAAATGTTGAGCAGATCTTCCGGATTATTTCTCAGAGGGGCTATAGAATATAACTTTAGTTTTGGAAAGAGCATTTCAAGTAGTGTATTAGCAGGAAAACAGATTGCAATGAGATTGTTTTTTAAATCGCATTGATCCTAACTTTCTCAGGTCCTTCCAGGCCCATCCTCATTCCCCTACTCACCAAAATTTGTCCTCCAATTTCTTGTAAACCCTCAAGTCCAATTTTTGCTGCCCATGCATTCATGGATAAGTTGCCTTCCACTGGAGCATGGACAACCTATTAAGGGCTACATTTCATTTTCTGGAGGTGTGGTGTTGAAAAGGGTCTCACTGTGTAGCTCTTGCTGTTCTGAAATTCACTGTGTAGACCAGGCTTGCTTTGAACTAAGAGATCCACCTCTCTCTGCCTCCTAATTTTAGATTTAAAGATTTGGGCCACTATATCAGGCTCAGGACTAATTTTCAGAGAACACTGACTTTTCCAACAGCTATCAACTGCGAATCAGTCCATAACTAGGATCAAGCTCAATGGTAACCATCATCTCTAAACTGGGATATTGTGTGACTTGAGCTTGTGTCAGACTTGCATGTATACATAACTACTTTAAGTTCATGTGCACACCTGCCCAACTATGTTCTGAACAAAGCATTTCTTTGTAGTCATCCACTACCTCTGTCTGTTACATCCTTTCCTTCGCCTCCTCAGAGATGCTCTATGAGATTAGGGAGGAGAGTGAGTTATATAGATGTATCATTTAGCTCTGCGCATTCTATAGTCTCTTAGTCACAGAACCTTGATCAGTCGGAGTTCTGAGTTAATAATTCTGAAGAAAGATGCTTCTCGGATGAGGGTTGAGAGACGCACTATTCTATGGGTATAAGAATAGCCCATTAGAAAGTCTATTAAATATAATGTCCATTTAGCAGAATAGTAGTATACAGAATTCTCCAGCTAATTGAAATAAAATAAGTGCTAGTACAATTTAATCTAAAAAAAGATGGTTAATTTTTTGTCACACAAGCTAAATCCCAAGGAGATGATCCCAGGTTCAGTTGACTAACATTCTTTTCTACTCCAACTGCTGAAAAGTAGTGCGGATAATAGATTTTTAAAATGTTTTATGAGCTTATGCAGAATAACGCTTCATTATGACATTTTTAACCAAAGTTTGTTTTTATTGTTTCTCTCACCTCTTTCGTCCACATCATTATTCCTTCCCTTATGTTCTCCCATCCCAAGTATCCTCATTTCCCCTTTATGCCAAACTGGGGAATTTAAGCCTCCCTTTCTCTACACCTGTCCCCCATCAGTCTTTTATTTACTTTCATAAAATACACACACTATAACAAACATAATCCTTTATTTGGATACTTATACATTGAAAGTTAGTATTCACATATGAGAAAGAACATGATTTTTTTTCCTTCTAAGACTGGGTCGCTTCACTTCTTGTAACTTTTCAGCTGCACCCATTTTCCTTCAAATTTCATTTGTCTTTTATTTTTATTAATTTTATTTTATATTCCAACCACAGTTTCCCTCCCCTGTCCCTCCTCCTGTTCCTGCTTTCCTCCTCCCCACCCAGCACACCTCTATCCATTCCTCCCAAAGGGTAAGGGCTCCCATGGGCAGTCAACAATGTCTGGCGCATTAAGTTTGGGCAGGACTAAACCCCTCCCCTCTGCATTAAGTTTGGGATTGTCGTCCTACCACAGGGAATGGGATCCAACAAGCTAGTTCATGCACCAGAGAGAGATCCTGGTTCTACTGCAAGGAATCCCTCAGATAGTCCAAGCTCCAACACTCTTTCCCACATACAGAGAGTCTAGTTCAGTCCCATGGAGGCTTCAAAGATATCTCCAGAGTTCATGAGTTTCCACGAGATTGGTTCAGCTGTCTTTGTAGATTTCTCCATCATGATTTTGACCTCCCTTGCTCATACATTCCCTCTCCCTTCCTTCGATTGGATTCCTGGTGCTCAGCCTGGTGCTTGGTTATGGATCTCTGCATCTGGTTCCAGCAGTTACTGGATGAAGGCTAACAGATGAGGAATATTCCATGGTGTGTTGTGTCACATTTCCATGATCTATTCTTCTGCTGATAGACATCTAAGCTGGTTCTGCTCTTCCTACTGTGAAAGGTGTACAAATAAATATGAATGTGTGTATATATCTTTGTGGTAGGTTGCAAGAGAAAAGAATAGATTTTAAAGTTTCCAACTTCATCAGACTAACAGGAAGCTCAATTGCGATTTTATGTTCCCATTTTTAAATGAGGACAAAAGAATAAAGGGGATCAATGGTGATGGTTTGCATGTCTGCAAAAAAATCTGAGGTGTAAAACTGTCATAATGGAGAGTGACCAAAATATTTTATTCAGTCCATTTTTTAATCATAGCTATTAGCTTTAAAAGCCAAAGACCTAGAGGCAGAGTGTAAAGTATGCCCAGTGTTCTAATGGAAAGAACACAAAACTCACTTTTCTCAAGGCATGATCATCATTGATATTTTCTAAAGAAACAGACTTTTTAATATACTAGCCTCTTAGTAATTTAACATTTTCTGAATTCCTGAAAAATTAGAATAACATTAAGAAGGAAGAATTACAAATTCATCCAAGAGGTCACAACTGTGTTTTACTGTACCTGAAAACTTTGAGCATGGGTTTATTTTGAAGCTATTCCAACAAATTATTCAAAGTACATTGTTTAATGAATGGACTGTTTATGCCTCAAGAACTAGTAAGATATTGAGCTCATTATCATGACAACACTATCTCACCATATTGCATCAGTTCTCAGTGGAAATTCTAGATTCTGAGTGGCACCTGACACTTTGTACCTGATTCTGGTTAACAGGCACACAGATAATTTCTAAAAATATTAATATCTCACTAGAAACATATTCTCTCAAGAAATTACTTCTTGCTTAAAATTGATATCATAGGAAAACAAATTCTAATGTGCCAAATTATTGTTTAAACTTTTTTGCCACCACGAATATTTTTGTGGGGCCTGAGAAATGGCACAGCCATTCAAAGTTTTTATTGCTATTCCAGAGGACCCTTGTTTGGTCCCTGCCCTGCTTGTAGGGCAGTTCACAGCTGTCTGTAGCTCCAGCTTCAGGGGATATGATTCCTTCATTTGACCTCGATGGGCACGCCCCGCATAAACAAAAGGCATACATGCATACATACAAGCAAACACATACACATAACAGTATGTGTCTTTAAAAAAAGGATATTGATCTGAAGACTGGTGAGTTACTCACTGATTAAGGCCCTTACCACTAAACCAGAGTTCAGAGCCCTAGATTTCCCGTAAAAACTAGTCAGATGTGTAATCTTGTAATCACAGAATTTGGAAGGTAAAGACAAATGAGCTTTGGAACAAGATGGCTAGATTAACCATAATTAAGAAGCTCTGGGAGAAGCGATGCCTCAATTAAAATAAAGAACAATCAAGGAAGACACTAAGCATTAAATCTGGGCCCCACACATGTTTACATAGACCTACAAAATGAGAACGTATACATTCAGCTGTAAAGAATATAAATCTAGTTGATGTTGTCTATGTTTATGTTTTTGCCTTTGATTACACTCAGTTTCAATGCTACAAATTACATAGAGTGTCACCTGACTCACTCACTTGCTGTGTATGTTTTGTTAATTGGGTACCAAAGAGACCAAGGAAATATGAACTTTTATTTTTACTCCCCGCCACGATAAATCCTTTTATTCTTCTACTTTAGATCACTAGATGTTTGCCAAACTGTCACTCTTGAATCATATAAATACTCAGTGCTTAGTTTATGTCAATGGTACAATTATTATACTAGTTAAATTTCTTTGTGCCATTTCATCTCATAAAAAGATGGATAATATGAGCTGGAAAGAATAACACTTATCTCAAAATAATCACTTATTACCTAGAGTGCGTCAGAGCATAGTTTGGTTTCAAATGTCATTTTAAAAAATCCCTTGGAAATTAAAAGAAAGGAATTAGACTGACTTAGCTAATTAACAACAGTATTTTTTTGACACAAACACTATAAGCAAATTTTATTATTCAGTTCACCTATTATCATTATGCAAGATCCATTTGTGAAGCTAAATGACAAAATGAAGAGCAGTGTGACTGCATCAGAGACCTTAACAAGGCCATTTAATTACTTACTGAGAACTAGAACATTTTAAAAAGTAAATTTTACAATGCAGTTGCAAATTCATAGATACTTGTCAGAATTTCAGACCAATAATTAAATGCTCTTATAATGAAACATTATTTGTGCTGTATTTGTTAGTTAATAAAAAAGGCCATAGTCTCAGTACTTAACATAGAAATTAAAATGTAATAGATCATCAAGAGATGGTTTGTTACACTTTAATCAAATTCAACCTAGATAAATTAGCCAGTGGTTTTCATGAATTGTCTTTGCTAGGTTTTGGACTTGCTTAATTTTATACAAGTAATGGAGGACATTTAAATATTAAAATTTAATTTTGATCTTTATGGACTCCTTAGCACATTGTACCTTAAGATATGTTAATTTTAAGATCAGCTATCCCCTAACCATAGTTTTACCCCTAAAATGATTGTCAAGTAGCAACAGTTTTTCTTTATTGACTTGAAAAAAATAAATGATGTGTAGCTTGAAATATTGCATTTCAAATTTTACTGTTATTTTGAATTTGGGTAGATGTTGTCCATTTCATAAAACCATTAGATTCTTGCATTATTGAGGCTAGCACTAGTTTTTATAGACATAAAGCTTCTCTACAGCATATTATCATTACTTCATAAGTTCTGCAGACCACACTTCACTCTATTTGTTTTATGATTTTCTAAGGAATTAAATCATCAAGTCTGCAAATATCAAATCTTTATAAACATGGCCACAATATAAGATAATCAAGGAAAATGAAATATATATATATATATGATCAAAGAAAAATAAACTTCCCTATCTAGAAAGATAAATTTGCCAAAACAAATCACTAATTATTAATTAGAATCTTTGCTTAACCAACAAATGGAGATTTTCTATTTTGACATCCAAGTTTTTCTAAGTTACCTCTTTGACAATGAAAATGATTACCTGAATGCTAAGAAATACATAAAGTATCACCTTGGGATGTCATTGTGACTAGGCGTTCATTTCTTGAAGGTCCCAGGCAATACATGATGTTTCTCATATTGAAGTGCATACTTTTTGTTCTGACCTTTTTTTACTATAGTGATGATTTGTGTTTAGATTTACTGTCACTAAAAACTATAATTTAGCATGCAGTAAATTGACTTCTGTTTGGTGTGTTTTTTTTTTTTTTCAATTTTACCACCCATACAGTCTTCTAGCTTTTTTTTTTTTAGGTTTTTTTTTCTTTTTTTTTCTTTCCATACATTGTTTTGTTTTATTTTTTCCATTCAAAAACATAATTAAAGAAATAAATTTTTTACCTTTCTTCCCCTTCTCCCGGTCCCCTCCCATTACCTCCCCACCCCTCCTCCCTCCCCCTTCTTCCTTGAAAGAGGGCATGGTGCCCTGCCCTGTTGGAAGTCCAAGGCCCACCCTCATCCCTCCCGGCCTAGGAAGGAGTGAATTCAAAAAGACTCGGTTCTCAAAAAGATAATACATGCAGAAGAGATAGGTCCTGGTGT
>PVIU01017877.1:0-40819 GCA_004026605.1 Ondatra zibethicus
ACTGAGCCACACCCCAGCCCCTCACTGGGGGATTCTAGGCAGGGGCTCTACCACTGAGCCACACCCCAGCCCCTCACTGGGGGATTCTAGGCAGGGGCTCTACCACTGAGCCACACCCCAGCCCCTCACTGGGGGATTCTAGGCAGGGGCTCTACCACTGAGCCACACCCCAGCCCCTCACTGGGGGATTCTAGGCAGGTGCTCTACCACTGAGCTACATTCCTAGCTCTCTTTTCACTTTGCTTTGAGACAGAATTTCACTAAGTTTTCCAATCTGGCAATCCTTCTGCCTCCATTTCTGGAGTAGCTGGGATGACAGGTTTTCAACACTAGGTCCAGCTTCCTATGGCATCTGAGGTAAGCCAGGCTGGGATGGGGAGCTACATACTCGGATGATAACCACACCTCCAGAGACAAGCTACCATCATAGCATCAGAGTCAATGACGGGCTCTGAGCGTGTCTACTCGTTTGTCTGTCTGCTTGGCTGGCCACCCAGCCTCTCTCCTCTTCCACCCAACCATCCAACATAATCCCTAAACCTTCTCTATCCCCAACTTTGCTTGGCAGGTGTGAACTTACTTTACTTATTTATTGGTGTGTGTGTGTGTGTGTGTGTGTACAGGTGTGCTCATCTGTGAGTTCATATGTGGAGGACAGCCATCTATATCAGGTGTCATCCTCTGTCACTCACCACCTTACTTTTTGAGGCAGGATCTCTCACTAAACCTAAACCCTCTCAGTTCAGCTAGACTTGCCCGTTAGCAAGCTCCCTGGCACCCATCTGCCTCCACACCCTCCCCAGCCTTGGGATTACAGGTGACATGTGTGCCATCATGCCCGGCTGGGGATCTGGTCAAGTTCTCATGCCATAAGACAGGCATGTTACCCATGGAACCAACTTCTTAACTCCTATTGACTTAACTAACATCAGGTTTCCAGATATACACCCCAGGCTAGACTAAAGCTTGAAGCAATCCTTTTGCCTCACCTTCCCAAGTGATAGGTTAGCCTCAACCACTATTCTTGGCTTAGCATGGGGAATTAGAAAAGAATTGTTTTATTAGAGCTCTTTATTCGTGTACATGTGTGTGCGTGGGCATGTGTAGTATGTATGTGGAGGTAAGAGGACAACTTGCAGGAGTCAATTCTTTACTCCCATCATGTTGGTCCCAGGGATCAAACTCAAGCTTGACAGCAAGCACCTTAACCCCCTGGGTCATTTTGTTGATGCAGCATGAGGACTAGACATATCGGGCAGGTGGAGGGAGGGATACTGTCATGTGGACAGGTTGTATGCTTAGGTGTACTTAAGGATAGTACCCGATGGAAGAGAAAACTATCTTGAGCCTGATCATGAGCAGGATGCTGCATGGCAGACAGTAGGGAGCCACAGCAGGTTGGCGAGCCCAAGGGAAGTGCCACAAGCTGCATAAATGAAGAGATGATTGTGAGCCCCTTGGTGGTCCACCCCGAGCCTCTAAGTCTGCTGTCCTTGGAGCCTTGAGAGGGAGAGAACTGGGAGGCACCTAGGGACTGCCTGGGCCAGCTTTTGTTTTCTTTCTTTGTTGGCTTAGGAGGCTTTAGGCAATGTTAGAGTTTAGTCTTGCAGGGGGTGGAGGAACTGTAGAAGAAAGCATTGCCAGGTAGGTCAGGGGTTCACCAGGAGAGGGGACAGGAGGCTGTAGGAATGCACAGACCAGCTGAGGCTAGCATGGAAGGGAAACTGGGCTTCTGAGGTTCTGCCCTCTCTCTGTAGCCAGGACCACTTTGTTCCTTTGCTGTCTTCAGGGTCTGTGGCCCAGTAGGTTTCATTCAGGGTGATTCTGGTCATGGACATCTGACATGAATGCCAAGAAAGAGCTTTGGTTATCACAATTGGGCAGAAATGGGTCTGGGCTGTGGTTCAGTGGCAGAGCACCTGCCTAGAATCCCCCAGTGAGGGGCTGGGGCGTGGCTCAGTGGTAGAGCCCCTGCCTAGAAGCCCTAGTGTGTGTAGCTCACAAAGTCCTTGGTTTTCTCCCCAGCATGGCACCAATATGCAAGCACAGCCAGCGTGGGGGATGTACATATGCTAAGCACTGAGGAAAAGCCAGGGTGCTGCTAAACCGCCCAGGTCACACAGGACGTGGCATCCCACAAAGAATCTCACCCACAATGCAGCTGCTGAGAAGTGGCAGGCCTCTGCTCAGGGGCGCTCCAGGGTGACTTTCTTGCCGTGCCTGGGTTCCTCATGAGCTGGGCATGTGCCCAGCAGTGTAGCTCAGGAGTTGTTTTCTCCCGCCTTCTTGCAGGGGGGTCACTGGAGGGCAGAGGATGTAGCTGCAGTCAGGACATGTGGCCGCCAAGAGCGGAAGGATCGCACTGGGGGCTTCCGCAGGTGGTGGCCTTGATGGGTTGGCGACACTGGGACAGGAGCCAGGCAGCTTGGGGGTCTGAACAAGGGCTTGCAGAGGGCAGAAGTGGCAGAGTCACCCCCCACCTGTCCCTGGCTCCCCCAGGGCTTCCAGGTGGAGCAGGCTGAGGACATAGTGGAGGGAGGAGCCTGGAGCAGCTGTTTGCTCAGCTAAGTTTTAATCTCCAAAACAGGAAGGCTGGTATTGACACAAGCCACAGCCACAGAGGGAACTGGGCCTCATGCCTGCCAGGTTCAGCTCCCGGCCGGCCCCCTCCTGCCTAGTGCAGGGACCTCCTCACAGACCCTGCCATCCAATACTGGTGCTTCTAACCCACCCTGCCCCACCCCAAACACTACACACACACACACACACACACACACACACACACACACACACATCCACACATCGTACCTCAGGGCTAAGTATCTCTCCTGCTTTGCAAGCTTCAGGGTGGAGGATGGGGAGGGAGTGTTCTGATGACCAAGGTATGAGGAGGAGGAAGGTAGAGGCCCTCCCTCCCCAAGCCCCATTTTATAAATAAGGAAGCCACAACGGCTCCTAGAGGGAAGTGAGCCAACCTGGGTCACACAGCATGAGTGTTTACCCCCATCACCATACACACTATCTGCCCAGCAGAGGGGTTTGATCCCAGAGAGTTGTGGTCCCTTCCACCCCCTCACTTGTCTCCTGTCTGGTACACTTGGAAGGGAACAAGCTGGTATGATAGCGGTGGCAGCTGACACTGGGAATATACCCCTACCAGAGGAAGCAGCCCAAGAGGCAAGGAGATGTTCCAGGGGGCTGGAGCGATCTCCTGGGGGGGGAGGGTCATTCTAGGCAGCCACCTCACCTGGCAGAGCGTCTGGCTCAGCAGGTGTCTAATGGTCCCCCAACTGCCCCTGGCAAATGTCTTGGTGCCTGAGAGTCTCTCATCAGAGCTAAGGCTGTACTAACCCCCACTTCTCTCTGGACCAGCCTTTCCTTAGAGCACAGTTCCACGGCAGCCCCATGGCCAGTTTCGTCTCATTTCTTCTTCTGAGCTGGAGTAGGGTGAGCTTTGATGAAAAGGAAGGCCAGCTCCGGGATCGTAGACATGGGCTCTGGTCTGTCCCCTTCCTTGGGAGGCCACCATAATCTGAACCCTGATGACCTCCCAACTTCATTTGCTGTTGAAAATCCTGGACTTGGCCACTCTTGGTGGCTTCTGGAATCTCCCCACCCCACCTTTCAACTCTCTCAGGAAAGCTCCAAGCTCAGTTTCTGTCTCCTGCAGGAAGCCTGGGTTTGCAGGGCTCATCCACCCACCCTCCTTTACCCTTGTCCCCCCTCCAGCCCTGCACACAGCCTGGGACCAGATAGTGGCAGCCACCCAAACACAAAGGTAGTCCCCTGGATACGATCCTTCCCTGTGCATGCACAAGGTCCCCAGGGGCTTTAACGTTCCATTTCACAGATGAGAAGAGTCAGACTATAAAGGCGGGCTCTGCCTGAGGCCACACCCAGGAACTGCTGTACATCTTAGGACCAGGTTTGAAAGTGGTGTGCATAGGCCTGTCTCCCCGGTCCAGTCTGCAGCCCGGCCTAGCGTGTGTGTCTAGTTTCAGGTCTCACCTCGGTCCTCCTAATGCTCTGTCACCCCCACACTCTTCAGCTCTTCTTCTAGACTGCCCCATCCTCAGTGCTTTGTCTGCAATGGGCCACCCCTCCCTCCTGTCTCATCCAATACAACCCTTGCTGTTACTCTATCCCTGTGACCCAGTTTCCCTCCTTGTCTATGCCTCAGGACTGGAGACCCTGGGGGGACAGTGTCCCCTTTGAGGCAGGTCCAGTGATGGATCAGGTGTTCCAGGTGGGGCAGGCAGGCACGTCTGCCTGCTGGGGTGGGGACCATGGCTTTCAGGTCTTCAATAGCCAGCCCAAGATTAGGTTCCCTCCCCTGGGACCCCTGTTGTGTGGCCATTGTGATGGCCTGGGAACCTAGGCCTCCCAGACAGACAGAGTCTGGCCTGTCTGCCCCTGGAACCCAGCTCCAAACTGGGTCCCAGCATCCTCTAAGCTGTTTGGACAGCCAGGAGTGGGAGAAACTCCAGTAGCCATAGTGGGCACCAGGGAGGACATGGACCCCAGGTCTGTCACACACTCTGTCTGCCACTCAGGGCCACTGCTTTGAGGGGAAGGAATGGCCTCCCATGTTTTCATGCAGAGTGACTGAACATCCAGTGTGTGACCTTGGCCAGTGTGCAACCTACACAGAGGTATAGAAGCCCTGACAATGTCCTCAGCCCACCTCCGTGATCTTCAGACTTCAGCTTTTCTTGCTCTCTTTGACAATGTCCCCACCCACCCTCCTACCCATGCCTGCTTAGAGAGCAAGGCCATCTTACCCGCCCCCATTGAAGGTAGAAGAACCACTTGTTGGCCTTGTGCAGAAGCCCAGCTACTCTCTTAGCGCCTCATCACACACACATAGGAGATCATGTGGTTTGTTACCTACACTGGTACAAGTTAAGTTTCAATATTGAGAATGGAACCTAGGGCCTTGTGCTCCACAAATGAGCCCACCCCAACCCCTCACTGGGGGATTCTAGGCAGGTGCTCTACCACTGAGCCACACCCCAGCCCCTCACTGGGGAATTCTAGGCAGGAGCTCTACCACTGAGCCACACCCCAGCCCCTCACTGGGGGATTCTAGGCAGGGGCTCTACCATTGAGCCACACCCCAGCCCCTCACTGGGGGATTCTAGGCAGGTGCTCTACCACTGAGTCACACCCCAGCCCCTCACTGGGGGATTCTAGGCAGGTGCTCTACCACTGAGTCACACCCCAGCCCCTCACTGGGGGATTCTAGGCAGGGGCTCTACCACTGAGTCACACCCCCACTCCAGCCCCTCACTGGGGATTCTAGGCAGGTGCTCTACCACTGAGCCACACCCCACCCCAGCCCCTCACTGGGGGATTCTAGGCAGGGACTCTACCACTGAAAATATTGTTTCTCCAGCCCACTTTAAAAACAAATAAACAGGATCTCACTATTTAGCCCTGACTGTGTTGGAACTCACTCTGTAGACCAGACTGACCTTGAACCCACAGAGATTAGCTATCCTCTGCCTCCCACTATGTGCTACTATGCCAAACTTCATTTTACTTTTTATTTGGAGACAGGAGTTCACTAAGTTGCCCAGGGTGGCCCTGAACTTACTCTGTAACCCAGGCTGGACTTGAACCTGCTTTCCTCCCTCCTCAGCCCCACCTACCAGTAGCTGGATTTACAAACATCTGCTAACCTGCCGGACAATGGTGGCACGTACACATTGCATTTAATCCCAGCACTCTGAAGGCAGAGCCAGGTGGATCTCTGAGTTCGAGGCCAGCCTGGTCTACAGAGCGAGTTCCAGGACATCCAGGGCTACACAGAGAAACCCTGTCTTGAAAAAAACCAACCAACCAAACAAACAAACAATAACGTGGGTACAGCGTCTTTGGATCTCCATGTTGGCAGTTGCTCTGGTCCAACTGGGGACTGATGTGTTCTGGCTGTAATGGGTCCTCTTGGTGCCAGACCTTGTAGCTTAGAAGGAAGGGAAACCCTTAGTGAGGCAAGCAGATTGCTGGGTAGCCCTCAGGGTAGCCCTCAGGGTTCCCCCTGCTCAGTCTTGAGTGACCTCCTGTAGCTAGAAATATCACTGAAATGTCATCGCAAGTGGGGTGCAGGAGACGGCGAGTGAGTCACAGGCGGCCTTGCACCCTGGCACCCAGGCAGGACTCTACATAGATCAGCACAGTCGAATGAAAGGAGACAGAGAAGGGGGCTGGAGAGGTGGCCCAGCAATGACAACCACTTGCTGCTCTTGAAGAAGACCCAGATTTGGTTGCCAACACCCCTGTTGTGGCTCATGACCCTCCAAAACTCCAGTTCCGGGAGATCTGACCGCTGTGGGTGCCAGGAACGCATGTGATGCACATACATGCACACGGGCAAACACTCATACCCATAGAAAAATCAATCAATTTTTAAAACTGGAGACCCAGAGAGAAAAAGGCTTATTGCCAAGCCTGCCAACCTGAGTTCAATCCCTGGGACCAGCCTGATGGATGGAGAGAATCAACTCCTGAAACTTGTCCTTTGACCTCCATTTGTGTGCACACATATTCACACGTGCATAGGCTCACATATGTGTACAAACACCAAAATAAATAATTTTAAATTTCTTTTTGAAAAGTAGACAGACAGCGGGCTCTGGCGACACATGCCTGGTAATCTCAGCACTCAGAAAGCTGAGGCAAGGGGGTTTTATGTTCAAGGTTAGCCTGGGGGTAGGAGGCAGAGGAGGCAAAGAGTCCAGGCCAGTGGATATATGGACTGAGATAAGGACAGTATCCTGGGCCTGTAGGGACATCATCAAGGTGTGGGAAGCACAGAGTACAAAAGCCCTGTGCTTCTACCTTGGCTCCCTCAGCGAGAGTCCGTGGGGGCATTTCCTGGACGCCATAGCCGTGCTGAATAAGAAAGGTTCAACTGTGTAGGGAATTGGGGCACCTACGCCAGAAGTGGACAGAGCTGGGCTGGGGGGCAGCGTGTGTTTCCTCAGACAGCTAGAAATTCCAGTGTGTGAGAAGCCTGGGGTGAGAGGGTGTCCACCCCCTACCTCCTGGGTGCAGCAGCTGTTTTAGCTGGACTCACACTCATTCTGGTCTTTTGGGGAGCAGAGTTCCTCCTTACCCCAGGACATCTGTCCTGTGATGACAGCAAGCCCCGAACCTGAGCAAGGGCTGAGGTCTGTGGAGTGGCTCCTCTCATTGGTGGAAGGTTACAGTTTGCCCGCGTGGTACCCAGTGGGCCGCCCAGTCCATGCCCCTCCCAGGCACTGGAAAAGAAGCTTGAAGCTGCTGTAACAGGTGTGTAACCAGCTGGGTAGATTTAGCAAGAACCGATTCTTTCCCAGTTCCCAAGGTCAAGATAACAGCTTCCTCTGATGTTCTGGGGGTTCACCATCTGTTCCTAGGCAAACTGATGCCTGGACTGAGATGGGGAGTGTGGCCTGAGGGCTGTGGGGACATCATTCAGGCCAGGAGAGCTCAAGTCAAAGGCCCTGAGGCTGATCAAAAAGCAAGGCCACTCACTCAGTTTCCAGTTCCCTCATGAAGGCTTTGCCGGGTTCTCAGAGGAACCTCAGTGACTTTTCCTCCTAAAAAGTCCCTTTCTTTTATTAAAAAAAAAAAAAAAAAAAAAAAGAAGTGTTTCGTGTGGATTGTTGTTTGTTTGCATTTGTTTGTTGTATGTCTGATAGTGTGGCACACCTGTAGAGGTCAGAGGACAGCTCGCCAGAGTCAGAGTCAGTTCTCTCCCAGGGACTAAAGTCGGGTTGTCAGGCTTGGTGGTGAGTGCCTTTAGTCACTGAGCCCCTTTTGGGGCAAGAACTTCAACGACCTTTTGGGGTGCTGTTAGCCATCCAACTACCAAAGACAGGACCTCACAACAGGCGGTAGTGGTGCATGTCTTTAATCCCAGCACTCTAGAGGCAGAGGTGGGCAGATCTCTGTCAGTTCGAGGTCATCCTGCTCTACAGAGAGAGTTCCAGGACAGCCAGGGCTACATAGAGAGACTCTGTCTCAAAAAACCAAAACCAACGACAGCAAAAACAAACAAAACAAACAAACAAAAGACAGGACCTGAGAGGCCAGTTCTTCCCTCACTGTTAGCTCTCGTGCCTCAGGAGTCATGGGTGACGACGTCTTCTCCCGTGGAAGACCGGGGTAGACAACCCTTCTCATGGTGCAGGAGGGCATGCCAACTCAAAAGGCCTGCCTGATGGAATTGTCACCTGCAGCCCCACCCCAGATGACAGATAAACCAAATGTCTGTGTGCTGCTCCCGTTCATGCTGAGGCCCCTAGAGAGTAGCCTAATTTAAGAGACATATATGTTCATGACCCTTCCCCCTCAGACCTGCTGAGGACTCTGTGCCTGGCCTTCTCACACCCAGCCCTCAAGTCCAGGCACGAGGGCTGGGCAAGGGGCCACTGGATCTTCCGGAGTGAGGTCAGGCTCCCTGGGAATGTCCCAGCAGCCAGAAGGCGCGATCTGCAGGGCACTCATCCACATTCTCCCAGAAGGTCTCATCTGTTACAGGTGGGTCCTACCCTGCCCTGTGTGCGTGGTGTTGGGAATGGAACCCAGCGCTCCGTGCATTGCTAGGCAAGCACTCCAGTAACTGAGCCGCAGCCCCGTTCAGTGTTCACTGGCCAAGGACGGAAACTAAGGCCAAGAGGTCTGAGACCCTCGTCCGGCAGATGCAGTTTGGGCAGGCTTGAGCAGCAGCTCGCCCCACCACCTGCTGCCCTGATTCTTCCAAGGCTTTGTTAGGGGAGGCGGTGGGAACCAGCCTTCGCTTGGCCTCCCAGCCCCCAGGCTGTCGCCCCCTGGGAGGCCTGGTCAGCAAGCTCAGGTGTCTCACACAGCCGGTTCCTCTGCCTCCTGCGGAAGAGCCAGGGAAGGTCACTCCCTAGAGGCCACAGGCGGCTCTGGCCCCGCCTTCAGGGACAGTGGACAGGTGGGGTGGCCGTCTGGTGGCAGGCGAGCCCAGTCAGACCTGATGCCATCTCTCCGTCCCCTGAGAGGAGAGGCCGCCCAGGTGTGTCCGCAGAAATATCCCCTGAGGTCCCTTCCCACGACCTCTGTGCCCACCCCAACCCCCAGAGCCACCATGCCTGCCAATGTGAGCTGACGTTTTCCTCTGTCACCTACTTCTCCTTGGGGAGCCAGGATTATGACCCTATTTCTTTCAGATAGTGGAAGAAAAGACCCTCATTGTATGGGGGGGTGAACCCACACACCCCTCAAGCTGTTCTGCGAAATCCATACTTGCCTTGGGTTTGATCTTGGATCCCAGTGAGAAACTGGGGCGGAGAGAAACTAGAGGCTTTGCTCCAGGGTGTCTACCTGTTAGCTATCTGATTTTGAAGTCACACTACTAATGTTAAACCAGGCTGAGGATGTGGTAGAGGGCTTGCCTAGCATGCACAAAGCCCTGGGTTCCATCTCCTGTGCCACAGAAACCAGATGTGGTGACTTAACACCTGTAAGTCTAGCACTTGGGAGGTAGAGACAGGGGGACCAGGAGTTCAATGCATGTATCCTTGGCTACATAGCAAATTAGAGGCCAGCCTGGGCTACATGAGGTCTCTGTCTCAAAAACAAAACAAAACGAAACAAAACAAAAAAGCAAGGAAAAAAAAAAACAAACAAAAACCTGACTTAGCTTTACTAGTTATTTGCTGGGTGACCTTAGGTGAGTGGGGCAACCTCTCTGTGGCCAGCATCTTCAACTATAAAATGGGAATGTTAGGAGGATCCTGTGAGATTGATAAACTAGTACATGTGAACCCCACACACAGTTAGGGTGCAGGAATCGGTCACATCTTCCACATGACAGTCACTACAGAACTCCAGAGCCCAGGGTCTGTGGGCAGGAGCTTGAGACTTGCTTTGACCCTACCTCACCCTACCTCAGTTGTGACCTGCCACACTGATAATCTAAAGAACCCCCTAGCCAAGCCTGTGTTCCTTCTGGGGTTCCTGGGCCCACCCAGGCAGGCCCCACATGGCTGCTTTTATCCCTAGTAAGGATTTGAGCTGAGAAGGCTCAGAGAAGGCTGTGCTGGCGACATGCTGGTCTACTGGCCAAGGGAGAAGCAGGAGGCAGGACTGGGGGTGGGGACTTCCAGCTGCAACCGGCAGGAAGCTATGTGGCTTCCCAAAGTGTGGGCCCGCTCCGACTTGCAGACCGGGCTCCATTCCGTGCCCAGCCGCCCACACAGAGCAGATCCATGGTCCCTGAGGGGCCTCTGCCAGCCTTCAGGAGAGGCTGCCTGGCTCCACTATGTGGACAGGGGTCTGAGGGCAAAGGCTGTCTGTCCTCTGCCTCCCTATGGGAGGACACCCAAGAAAGCCATAACCCTCCAACTGGACATTCATTCATTCCCTTATTCACTGGCTCACCCATTTGTTTGCTCACCTGCTCCTTCCTTCATCCACGCATTTGTGCATTCTGCAGACAGCAGGAAGATCTTCCTATGTGGCCTTGAACACCTCTCTCGTCCTTGCTGGGCTGTGATGGGTCCCATTTGTCATGGGAACCTCACCTCTGCAGCTGGCTGAGGACCTGGGGACATGCAAGAAGTACAGAGTGGAGGTGACCCGCAGGCCCCAACATGGTGGTTTCCAGATTGGATCTTTTTGGTCTTCCTGGATAGTTTTTGGAATCTGGCTCTCGCCCACGCACTGCTGGGAGAAGTTGTCTGCCTTCCCAGCTCCTTCTCAAGAAGGGCGGCTGATACCCCCTTCCCTTGTTGGGGTGTAGAGAGGAGGGGAGGGTGTGCTGATGGATCCCTGAGGACCCCTGTGAAGACAAAGACTGCTTCTCAGGCCCTGTGGCAGATGAGGACACTGCTTAGGGATCTGCCCAGCCTGAAACATTTTTTTTTGTTTTGTTTTTTTTTTTGTTTTTTTTTTTAAAGATTTATTTATTATGTATACAACATTCTGCCTCCATGTATGCCTGCACACCAGAAGAGGGCACCTGATCTCATTATAGATGGTTGTGAGCCACCATGTGGTTGCTGGGAATTGAACTCAGGACCTCTGGAAGAACAGCCAGTGCTCTTAACCTCTGAGCCATCTCTCCAGCCCCTGAAACATTTTTTTAATGAGTTTGTTGTATGTGTGTGCACACGTGTATGGGTACATGTGCACATGTGTGAAGGCCAGAAGACAACTTTAGGTGTCATCCACAGGAACACCTCCTTTGAGACAGTTTCATGAGACTGGAGCTTGCTAGTAGGCTAGCCTGGCTGGCCACTGGGCCCCAGGGAGCCTCTGGTCTCTACCCTTCCATAGCTGGTATTATAACTGGCCTGCAAGAGCTAAACATACTATGATTTTAAATTGTTTCTTAGTTTAGTTTGGTTTGGGTTTTTGTTTGTTTATTTTTCAAGACAGGGTTTCTCTGTGTTTCCCCGGCTGTCCTAGAACTTGCTCTGTAGACCAGGCTAGCCTCCAACTCAAAGACCCGCCTGCATCTGCCTCCTACTCCGAATGCTGGGATTAAACATGTGCACGACAGCCTGGCCAACTTTTTATTTTTATCTTTAATTATGTGTGTGTGTGTGTGTGTTTGTGTATATATGGGGTGTGTGTGTGTGTGTGTGTGTGTGTGTGTATAGTGTGTGTGTGTGTGTGAGAGAGAGAGAGTAATACTACCAGAGAGGCCCTAAGACAACCCCAGATCCCCTGGAGCTGGAGTCACAGGTCTGTGAGTGCTAAAACTCGAACTGTGGTCCTCTGGAAGAGCAGTATGCTCTTGACCAGTGAGCCAGGACTCCAGGCCCAGGTGAAAATATTCTAAAGAAACACCTGTGCCCCTCTCTTGAGCTATCAGACTGTTGAAATGATGGGCCCCAAGAAAATGGACTTCTCCCAGGAATTGCACAATGGCAGAAGAGAAGCTGAAATCCTGGGCTGGTGGGAGGTGACACTCTCTCCCTGGGAAGAGACTCTCACAGTGGCAGACTGCCCTATGGGAGAGGCAAGAATAGGTCAGTGGTGGACAGGACCACACATTGGCTAGAACTGCTGAGCTCTGCTTAACTCTGCCCTTTAGCGAGTGCTCAGGACCCAAACATGGACCTGGGTCAGGGTGGGAATGTCGCAGGATCTCTTTGTCCATTTTCCTGAGTAAGTCTCCTTTTTGCCATTAATTTGGCTGTCTTAATTGGCTTCTAGAGGATGGGGGTGCTGAACCTGGTTTGTTGGGGCTAAGGTTATGATCCTAATCACATGCCATGGTGCTCAACTATTCCACACGGGTTCTGGGAATGGGATTCGGGACTTCTCATGTGTGTGGCAAGCCCTTTACCAACTGAGCCATCTTACCTGTCCTTTGTCCCCTCACCCAGGCACGTGAGCTATGAGCCGAGTCAGTGAGAGGCAACAAGACTGGGTGTCCCTCTCTAGCCAGAAGATCAAGGTTCTGTCTACTGCCTGAGGTTCTACCCATCCTCCGAGATTCAGTTTCCTCTGTTGTTAAAAGGAAGCCATTCGCCTCTCAAAACCACCATGACATTTCTTTTATTGTCTGTCTATCTATCTATCTATCTATCTATCTATCTATCTATCTATCTATCTATCTATCTATCTATCTTTCTATCTATCTATCTATCTATCTATCTATCTATCTATCTATCTATCTATCTATCTATCTATCTATCTGAGACAGGATCTCTCTACAAAGCCCTGGCACTCACTATGTTGACCTCAAACTCATAGAGATCCACTTGCCTCTGCCTCCCAAGTGCTGGTATTGAAGCCCATGCCACCAAGCCCAGCTCACTGTGACATTTCAAACAGTGACTGCAGCTGTAGACTGTTGAGGACACAAAAGTCCTTGTGCCCACTGAGCACTCCTCAAAGGATAAATTACCTGCTTAATACCCAGAAAGTTGGGAGTGGATTTTGTTAACTGCTTGGTGACCATTTTGCTATCTGTGGAAGCGGACCTTACTCCCCTTGTGCTGTAGAGGCAGGCCTCACCCAAATGCCCCAGAATGATCATCCCTGACTCTTCCCTCCCTAGACTGTTACCCGTCCTTAGGGGAGATGTCACGTGTACTTTATGGCCTGCTGACTTGTCTGCTATCGGTCAGAGACCACACTAGAATCTTGGCCTTTTAGCTATAGAACCTAGCCTCACGGTCACATGCTCTTTGTAAAAGAGTCTCTGTGTAGCCACACCTTAAGCTTTATTGTGCACCTGGACTGGGACCGATTGTTGCTGGAAACCTTCCCCCAGATTGTACTGGGTTTTAAATCTGCTGACGATGAACCACCTGGCATTAGACGCCCTGGATCCGACCCAGGTTGCCGACGTCAGCGTGCACTGAGCTTTTCATTCTGGTCCCCTCGCAGGTTCTTTTCCCTGCCTGGACACTTGCTGGGTCCTCTTAACTGGAGCCCAACATGGGGCACATGACCCTTAGAAAAGGTAAGAAAAGTTTTATTCAAATAGAAATTGGAGCCGGGCAGAGGCGGCACACGCCTTTAATCCCAGCACCTGGGAAGCAGAGGCAGGTGGATCTCTGTGAGTTTGAGGCCAGCCTGGTCTACAAGAGCAAGTTCCAGGACAGCATAGCTACACATAGAAATCCTGTCTCAAAAGAAAACTAGGGGTTGGGGAAACTGGCCCTTTCACTGAAAAGGTGTGGAGACCTTAAGTGAGAGAGGGGATTAACATGGGTCTTTCTCAGTCCTTTGGAACAAAATATTTTTACAATTATTGAAATGTTTGTTAGAGATAGAGAATAAGAAAATATTCAGAGCTACAGCTCTGCAACTTTATATGCATATGAACTAATATGAAGAAAGCCCATGAAATGGTCAATTATTTAAAAAAGAAAAGAGAGAAAATGACCCTAAACATGCTTCTACCATTTTGTCTGCTGCATTTATGTGAAGTGGCGTTCTCAGTATTGACCACCAAAAAAATCAAAGTATTGCCAGACTGTGGTGGTGCATCCCTTTAATTCCAGCACTTGGGAGGCAGAGGCAAGCAGATCTCTGTGAATTCCAGGCCAGCCTGGTCTACAAAGAGAGTGTTCCATGACAGCCAAAGCTACACAGAGAAACCCTGTCTCAAAAAAAAAAAAAAAAAAAAAAAAAAAAAAAAGAGCAACTCTGAAAAATAAATATTTGGTTAAGATTTTATGTAAAAATAAACACATCTGTCTCATTCTTGTGCAAATTTGCCTTCTTGTTATGTGTACATATGTGTGTGGTGCGTGATATTGTGTGTGTGTAGCAGTAGTTGTGCATACATATGTATGCTCATGTCTGTGGAAACCTAAGATGGGTGGAGAAAATCTCAATCACTCGCATCGTTCTTTTGCTAGTTTTGCTGAGACAAGGTCTTGCTGTATAGCCTTGCCTGGACCGGGACTTGCTCTGTAGACCAGGCTGGCCTTCAACTCATAGAGATCCTCCTGCCTCTGCCTCCTGAGTCCTGGAACCAAAAGCATGCCCTACCCTGGCTCGCTTCAATTCAACCTTTTTTTTTTTTTTGAGATGAGATCTCCAAGCGAACCTGGAGCCATGAACTTCAAGGATCCCCCAGTTACTGCTGGACACCCCAAACACTAAGACTGGGGTTACAAGCATGCTCCACCATGCCTGGCTCTTCACATGGATTCAGGGGATCTGAACTTTGGTCCTCATGCTTGTATGGCCAGCATTTTATTGACAGAGTTATCTCCTCAGCCCCTCTTCTTTACTAAACTCTGGGATCCTATGTATACTAAAGAATTGTCTTTATGATTTGTCCATAAACTTTGATTTGTGGACTGGTTTTTATGTACCTATATATCTGAGATTGTTTAAAAATTTCTCAAATGTTACAATTTTAAAAAGGAGGTCATGAGAAGAAAACATTAGAGAAGTCACATTTCAGTGACAAACTGGAATCCGAGATTCTGGACCTCTATCTTCTGGGGACAGAAGAGGAGGAGAGAGGGCAGATGCCTTCAGGGTTCCAAGGGAGATGGGAAGTTAAGTCTTCCAGGTGGAATCAGGCCGGTCCAGACAGGCACCTCAGCCTCCCCTAGATGCCAGTGTCCCTGGAACATGGTCCCTACCCTAAGCAGGGAGCACTCAGTACCTCTAAGGATCAGCCATACCCTTGGTCAGGAGCTTCTGCCCCAGCAGGGACAACTGACAAATGACTGAAGGTGACTAAAGATGGGCTGGACGCCGTGGTGCTGACCTGCCATCCCAGCAGGGACATTGTGGATTTGAGGATTGCCTGAATTACATAATGACACTCTGTTTCAAAGAAAAAAAAAAGTCTTAGAAAGGGGGCTGGCTGTTTATCTCAGTGGGTACAGTACTTGCCTGGTATACATGAAGCCCTGGGCTGCATCCCCAGCCCCTGTAAACCAAGCACCATCACCCCTGTAATCCTAGCACAGTGAAGATGGGGTCCAAGGATCAGGAGTTCAAGGTCATCCTTTGCTATAGAATGAAGCTAAGGACATCCTGGGCTACCCGAGAGCCTGCTCCTAGAAGTTTCAGTGAAGGTACAGGGCCTGTGGCTTTGGAAATGGTGACATTTCTGTGAACACTTGGGCCATACTAGTGAAAGCAAGGGCCTGAGGGCAAGAGCTGGCCTGGTGCACTCCAAGAGCAGAGACCATAGTTAGAACAGAACATGGAACGTAAAAATGAGGTCACTATGTGATCGCCTGATGGGCAGATCACGGGCCAGAGGGGACAGGACTGGGGATGCTCTTCTCCACCAGAAGAGAAATTGGCCACCTGGCTGAGTCCAATTCCCGCCAAGCCACTATAGTTCCCAGAGAACTGGAGGGCTGGGGACATGGGGACAATGCCAGGGACAAAGAGCTGGGGCCAGGGGCCCTGGGGGTTGGATTTATGGCCTCTCCTGACCCCAGCAGAGAAACTAGCCTTGTTGGGCACAGCCAAGTCACAGAGACCAGCCTGGGGGTGGGACAAGGGCAATGAAAAGCCCAGAGAAAGGATTAGTCCAAGCCCAAAGGCCTGGCAGGTGCCATGGCAACCTGGAGCCTGAGTTGAGACAATGGGCCTGTGTTAACACCCTTCTCCGCCTCAGTGGGGCTGGGGGCTGGTTAACCAGCTTACTAGGCTGAGGGCGGCCATTCACATGGAAATATGGGCTTTGGGGCTGAGGGAGTGGGAGGTGGTAGGGCAGGTGCTGGGAAGGGAGGGACTCCGAAGGGGAAGGGAGTCCTACCTTCTTGCTTGGCCCACATTCCCCAGGGTCCACACTGCCTCCTCCTCAATCCTGTGTCCTGGAGAAGACTGTATGGGGCCCAGGGTTGTCTGGCTTGACACTCACAAAACGGGGGGGGTGTTAGTAAGGGTCCTGGGAAGGGCAGTAGGGTGGGCTGCTTTGGCGAGGGGACATAGGAACCCCATGAAATAAGGTGGGGAAGAAATGGACCATCAGGGCTGGTGCCCCAAGTCCTGAGGAGTTTAATGATAACCCTTCACTCTCAGTTTGCTCACAGCTCTGTCCCTACCTCCAGCCTCCAACCCCACCCCCTCCATGCCACCCCCCAGTTCATCTGGCTCCAGCAATGGCCTCTGTCTGCCAGGGGAGGCTGGTCTCAAAGTTTAGTGTTCTCTTCCTTGCCCTCTCAGCCGGCTACCCTCCCCTCTACCTCCTTGGACTTCTTTCTGCCCAGCCCCCACCTAGAGCCCTCCCACAGCCCAGCCCTGGGCCCCCTGCCTACCAGAGACCCCTTTCCAAGTCCCCTGTCTTCTACCATGGCTCAGGTACTTAGTGGGGACCTCTGATTCCTTTCAGCTTTCCCACACTACCCAAGCAGGCCATTCTAAACTGGCTCATTAGGAGGGTCTAGCGAGGGCGCTCACACAGGACATGCAAGAGGACCAGTCCTGGACCAGGTGGGAGGCATGACAACAGGTCTGGTGCCTTCAAGCTTCTTCGGAGGTTGCATGATGCTCAAACAGGCGGGGGAGGGACAGAGCCCTAAGGCTCCACCATGGCGCTAGGGAAAGCCCCTTGCAAGCTGAGATGCCCTGGAATGCTTGGGCAGCCCAGAGTGACAGGGAAGGAACCAAGCAGGTGTCTAAGCCCCTGTTGATGCAGGATTACCGCCATCTGGCTGCATCTCCGGGCAGGATCCCTCCCTCCTGGCTCTGGGAAACCACCAGGCGAGGGGTGGGGGAGTTCCAGCAGTTCCAGGATTACCTCGGTCTCCCCGTTGCTCCCAAGGGAGAATCTGAGGTGTAGAGAGCCAGGCTGGGGCAGCAGTAGCTTGTGTGGGGACCTCCAGGCAGATGTTTTCCTTGGTGAGTTGGGGGAGGGGGAGGCTCCCGTAGGAGAAAGAATCCTTGAGGGCATGCCCAGCTGAGAGCTGTGGCAACCTCCCTTTAGGCTCAAGGGTAAACTCTTGCAATTTAGAAAATATTCTTAAGCAGGATGGTGGTGGCGCACACCTTTAATCCCAGCACTTGGGAAGCAGAGACAGGTGGATCTCTGTGAGTTCGAGTCCAGCCTGGTCTACAGAGTGAGTTCTAGGACAGGCTCCCAAGCTACAGAGGAACTGTGTCTTGGAAAACAAAACGAAATATTCTTATCGTGCATAATGTGTGTGGTGAGTGCCTGGCACACCCACAGAGGTCAGGAGTCTGTTCTCTCTCTCCACTCCTCGGATTCTGATGCAGGGCATCAGGCTTGGCAGAAGTCCTTGTACCACTGAGACATCTTGAGAAGGGGGCTCATGCACTCCCAGCTGACCTGGAACTTGCATCTGATCCTCCTGTCTCCACCTCCCAGTGCTGGGATTACAGGCCTCTGTCGTCACAAATGTATGCAGTTATTTCTGTCCTCAGGCTCTTCATACCCCAACCCAGGCGACATGTGAGCACACACAGACAGCAGACACAGAGCTGTGTGCCATGTGGAGACTGTGGGGTTGCTGAAGACTTAGAACCTATGATGAGATCTGAGTCTGCACTGTGCTGTCTAGTTCCCCTCCCCCCAACCAGGTGATAGCACCTGTCAGATCCCAGATTTGGGCTCTTCCTTGTCACCTCTTTTACCAACAGAGTGTCACAGCAGGTCACTAGTTAGGAGTCAGGAAATCTAGGAGACCTCAGGTTTCTGAATCCCAACACACACACACACACACACACACACACACACACACACACACACACACACACGTTGAGTTTCCTCGGAGCAGATTGAGGCCCCAGCTGCACACAGCTGGCAGAAGGGAGGGCACACGCTGGAAACATGAGCAAGCTCTGCCTCAACCCCCAGCTCCCAAGGATAAGCTTTGGGCATCAGAGCCTCTGGCAAGGCTAGCCACCTCCCCCTCGATCCTCTCCACACACACCCCCGCCCCCACCCCAGCCTGCCATCTGCCTCTGTCTCTCCTGGAGAGGGGGAGGCGTTGCCCACATTCCTCAGCTTGGCTCCTCCTCACATCTGGCGCTTCCTTAGTCCCCCGCCTTCCCTACCTTGTCCAAAGGATCACGCTGGTCCAAAAAGAAGCACTCAAAGAGGCAGACACCTCTCTCCACACATGCTACCTTTTGGTGAGTCCCTACATTCCCTCCCAAGGGTAACCCTCAGCCCTTTGAGAAACTTCCTAAACTCGCTGGCTCCTACTGTGCTGGGACATCCAGGGACAGGATGAAGAGGGCTAACTGTACCCACCGCATGTCTGACTCAAGCCTTTTTTCCCATGAGGGACTGAGATGGCCCCATGGGGAAGGTTCTAGGGGCTAAACTGGCAAGAGTGTCAAGGAAAATGCTGGTCAAAAGAACCCTAGAGCCATCCTGATTCTGGAAGGCCTTCCATGGACAGGCAACAGGACCCATCTTGTCCTTGAAAGTCTTCTGTGTAAGCACAATAGAACTTGGGACATCTGGAGTCCCCAGAGGAAACAAAGATACTCCAGGCTTCAGCCAATCCCTATGCTGAGCTCCTCTGAGCCCCAGAACCACTCTGGGCATTATGGAGGAAAGGGCAGGGCTTAGAGGACCACACCCACTCAAGAGGGCATATCTGCTGCATTCACCCTCCCTCTCCCCCCCCCTCCCCCCCCCCCGCCATCGGTTTTCCAAACAGAATCTCAAACAGAACATACACACATCTTTAATCCCAGCACTCAGAAGGCAGAGGCAGGCTGAGTTTGAGGCCAGCCTGACTGCCTGGGAACTTTACCAACCCAGCCTCATTGACTGAGCACCTGCTGTGTACCAGGCCCCTTGCTATACAACAAGGACAGTGTAGTTCACAACTGCTATCTCTCCCTCCCAGGGAGCATTCTGGGTACTAGCTGCGAAAAGAAGACTTGACTCAGTTGGGGCAAGGTGCTTGAAGGGATGCTTGGCAGACAAGGTATATGCAAACATCCTGTGGTCAAAGGAGAGTAACAAAGAAGCCAGTGGGAAAGAAGGCTTGTTTTAGGGAGGCTGGGGTTGGGGGGTGGGTAACACCACACCACTCGAATAGAGGATGGTTTAACACAATTTGCAGTCGATGCCAAGCCAGGAGGACAGGAGCCAAGAGCTAACTTGGGGAGCTGCTTGTCCGTGTGTCTCTGAGGCTAGAGAACACACCAATGCCATCTATGCAGACCCACATTTATAGATACCCAGAGGTAGAGGCCAGGGTAAGAACAGCCTATGACCCATGCTGGCTCTGATCCCTGCACCCCCTCCCCCTCCCCAGCTCCCCTCCCCCCATTCCCCCAGCACACAACAGCCCAGTCCTCTTTCCCCTGGGCCCCCTTTCTCTAGCTCCTCAGCAGAGCAGTTGCTTGAGACTAATTGAATGTTCCGCCTGGGAAGGGTCTGGGGAGTTCAGGGCGGAGCTGGCTGGGAAGGCCTTGTTAACAAGGCGGGTGCCCTCCCTCAAGCCCTGCTCCACCCTCCCCTTCCCCCAGCGCCTCTTGTGGATGGGGGTGGAGTGCCGGGGAGGGGGACCTGGGAAAAAATGGCCCAGCAGTCAGCCCCACCCCAGGAGGGGCCTAGTGGACAGAAGAGACTCAGTTGGCAGCCCTCGGCCTTAACTGTTCTTGGGAAGAGGCTCAATGGGCCTCAGTTTCCCTTCTTGCCCCAAAGAGAATTGGAACCGAGGTTGGTGCTTTTGTAGAAGCAGACTGGTCTTACAGCCGCTGTGGAGGCCACCCTGCCTTGAGGAGACTCACCCTATTGCTAAGTGTAGAAGGGTCAAATAGCAACAGGCAGAGGGCCACATACAAAGATTTAAATGTGCAGAGGGCCTGTGATACTCAGTCAGATTCTTACCCAGCAGCCCCCCTCTTTTATAGGCCCCAGAACCCTCACTCCTATTTGGACAATACTCCAGATATTCATAGGTGCTCGACCCAACCACATGCTATTCTATTCGGAGCCCTCTGACCCCATCAGTCTCCCAGGACCAGGGAGGCCCATGCCATTCCCTTGGAAGCTGTAAGGGTGCTGGACAAGAGCCTTTGGAGACTAGTCAAATTAGGGGATTCCTCTGGATCCTGGCCCCCAGAGTGCCTCCCAGGTGGGGGAGGCGGTGAGGGACTGTGGTGAGGCTGGCTTAGTCAGGTCTCACAGAGTTGGTGACTGAATTTCTGTGCCTATGAGCTTTGTACACCCAGGGCTGGCCAAGCCCAAGGAGATAAGAGACACTAAGACCTTGTGGTGGGACAGCTGCCATCTCTATACATGTGGGAGAGGAATCCTGGGACCCGTACCAAGCTGAGAAGGTCCCCGTCTGTGGCTGCTCACCACTTGCCTCTGCCCGCATCTGGTCCATGGCAGCATGGCCACTGGGGAAGATGACCAGTGCAGGCCTGTCTGGGTTCTGATATGGAAATTGGGTGAGCTTAGGGGAGGGTGTCAGGATAGGGCAGGATAGGGTGATGGGGGTGACAGAGACCTCTGAGGGGTTGTGACACAGCCCACCTCCCTTCCTGTTCTGGCCCTCAAGGTAGTAATTCCCCTTTCTGCCAGCCTTGAAGGACACATGCTGGGATTCCACGTGGCCTCAATGATCTGCATAGTTAAAGGTCATTTGAGAAACCCATAGGGGACAGAGTCATCCAGTGAGAGCAAGACCAGTTTTGGGGACAATGGCAGTCTCTGCCCAGCAAGGGTCAAGGAAGGAGATTTTTCTCCACTTTCTGTTTGTGCCATCTCACCCCTACCCCTCTCTATCTAATCATCTGTTCTTAACCCCCACTCCATCCCCAGAACTTTCCTGAATGCCTGCCACTGACCTGGGAGATGCTAGGGCACAGGCCCTGACCACACATATATCCTTCTCTGGGATCTCAGGGTGGCCACAACTCAGCATTCCAGGCAGGCAGACAGGGAGGTCTTAGGGGCAGCAAGGAGATGACATGTGTGGACTGGACCACTCCTAGTACCCACAAGGCCTATTGACGGGTGGATTTCCTAGTGGATCTTGCGGCTGGGCAGGAGGCAGGAACCCTAGCCATTGCAGATCAAGGCAGAACATTTATAGAGTGGAGACTTCAGAGGACCTTGGGTGTCCTAGATGAAAAAGAGGGTTTAGTGGGAAGGGAGGTGGATAGAGATGAAGACAGAAGTGACGGAAACAGAATGAGGGACAGAGACAAGAAGTCACAGAAAGAGTCAGACAGTCGGGCATGGATTAGGAGGGACAGACAGGCATAGAAGAAAATAAAGTATTCTCAGAGTCCTGTCCTCAGGGTAGGGTACATGGAGTTTGGGGCTGGAGGACTAGGGGCATCTTTGCTCAGAAATAAACCATCCGCTTGGGAGGGCTTGGTAGTCTATTTTTCTTTCGTAGGCATTTTGTTTTTCCTCATCAAATCACCCTAGGTTGAGTTCAGAGACAGGGTGATAGATATTCCTCCATAAGATGCCCTATAGTACCCTGCTAAGGGTCTTCAAGGGCCCTTTCCTACATCCTTAGAACCCAAGGCTGGCACCTTCCCCAAGCTCACAACAGTGACAGGCAGTCACACTCACTTGTCCTGAAACAGGCAGGCATTATACTGTGAGTATTGTCACTGGGTCAGGACCACTCTCACTGGCTTCTGGAGACCCACATCAAGCACAGGAATGCTCACCATGCCTCTAAGAGCTCCTTCTCTGAACAGGAAGGGGGCTAGAGAGGAAATCATTGGTCCCCAGGATGTGTGACCATAGTCCAGAAAGGAGCTGTGAGAAGAGGAGGGGTAACTAGAGGATGGGAGGCTTCAGCCTATCCTGTCTTCTCTCACTCCCCCATAATTCTCTGATTCTTTCTACTCAGCATCCTGTCTATATGAGTGAAAAGAGAAACAGAGAAACAGATAGGCAATAGATGGACAGAGGGATAAATGGATGGATGGATGGATGGATGGATGGATGGATGGATGGATGGATGGATGGATGGATGGATGTTTGGCTGGCTGGCTGAATAGCTGCAGTCATGGATCAGGTCATAGATGGGAGGATGCATGATTGGGTGGGTGGATAGATGGGTGGAAGGATGGATGGGTGGAGAGATTGGTGGACAATATGTGGAAAAGTGTGTGGGTAGATGAATGTTGTGATGGCTAATCTTGGTTGTAAACCTGATACATTTGGGAAGAGGGACTCACAATCAAAAGAATATATCCATCCGATTGGCCTGTGGGCATGTCTGGCGTTTTCTCGATTACTGATTGATGGAGAAGGGACCAGCCCACTATGAGTGGTACCACAGTGGTAACAAAGGCTGCTGAGTGTGGTCCTGGGAGTAAGCAATCCGGTTATCAGTATTCCTCTTTGGGCTCTGTTTCAGTTTCCGTGTCAAGCTCCTGCCTTGAGTTCCTGCCTTGGTTATCCTCAATGATGGACTGTAGTCTGAATTTTGCTATAAACTCTTTTCTGTCTTAGTTAGGGCTTCTATTGCTGCGAAGAGGCACCATGGCCAAGGCAACTCTTATAAGGGAAAGCATTTCATTGGGGTTAACTGTACAGTTCAGAGGTTTAGTCCATTATCATCATGGCGGGTGGCCTGCAGGCAGGCATTGTGCTGGAGAAGGAGCTGAGAGTTCTACATCCTGATCCATAGGCAGCTCAAAGAGTCTGTGTCCCACACTAGGCATAACTTGAGCACAGGAGCCCTCAGAGCCCGCCCCGCACTGCAGTGACACACTTCCTTCAACAAGGCCACACCTAGCCGGGTGGTGGTGGCGCACGCCTTTAATCCCAGCAGAAGCAGAGGCAGGCGATCTCTGTGAGTTCGAGGCCAGCCTGGTCTACAGAGCTAGTTCCAGGACAGGCTCCAAAGCCACAGAGAAACCCTGTCTCGCAAAACCAAAAAAAAAAAAAAAAAAAAAACCAAGGCCACACCTATTCCCACAACACCATATCTATTCCAAAAAGACACACCTCCTAATAAATAGTGTCACCTCCTACGGGGGCCATTTTCTTTCAAACCATCACACTGCCCAAGTTGTTGTTCAGTCATGGTGTTTATTTATCATAGCAACAGAACAGATGGGTGGGTGGAGGGATGGATAGGCAGAAAGATGAATGGATGGATGACCCCTAGGCTCATTCCTTGTGGGTACATTCAGATGAAGCTTGCTGCTGTAGGCTGGGCGACAGCATCTCAGGCCAGATGACTAAACAGAGGTCAAGGCTTAGACATTCCAAACTTCTAAGAAAACCCCAGTCTCTAGGAGTGTCAAGCTGTGTGCCCTGGAGCCTAAACATGAACTCATTGAAACAGAAATACCTGGATAGGGATTTGGAGAGGTGGCTCAGTGGCTGCTCTTGTAGAGGACCAGGGTTCAATTCCCAGCATCCACATAGTGGCTCACAAACATCCATTACTCCAATTCCAGGGGATCTGATGCCTTCTCCTAGCCTCCATGGACATCAGGCATGCCTGCGGTATACATACACACATGCAGGCAAAACATGTGTGCACACAAAGTAAATAAACAAATCTTTAAAATAATTTTTAAAAAAGTCTAATAAGACTTTCTCCAGGACCACAGAGAACCCAGAAGGCCCTTGTGTGGAAGGTGGTTGGGGCCTCCAAGCAGAAAACAATCTCCCAGCTTCTCAACTTCTTCCTGGTGTAACCCCTGTGTCAGAGGGTGGAGGCCTGGTCAGCCACATGAGGAAGCCAAGCCTTCAGGCTCAGTCCACAATAAGCAAACCCTTTAGACCCCAGGGTCTCCCCACCCAGCCCCTGCTTCCGTGGCACAGACCCAAGGAGACGTGTGTGTAAATGCCTTTCTGTGAATGTGGACTCTACATGGCTACAGGTGACTACACCCTGCCCTGCCTCTAACCTGTGACCTTGGCCATCCATTGGCCCTTCCTGGCCTCTGTGTCCTGCTAGGGTCAAGGATAGAGGGGCTGGCCTGTGAGAGGGCTGTGGGGCTGGGTGTGGACCAGGTCCTCCTGGGCCAACTTGGCCCCTGCTCCTGTGTCTGACCCCCACGCTTCCTCCCTGCACCCCCTCTGGGGAGGGACCTTAATTAACATCTTCCTGTTCAGCTTCCAAAAACATATTTGGGAGGATTATTTTGCAAAGGAAATGTTTTTGAAAGAATCTCGAAGCCCGTTGTTCCAACCCAGGGAAGTGGGGACAGTGGTCAGAACAGGGACGTGGAGTGGGGCTTAGGGGAGACCCTGATGGACATGATAAGCTCTATCCCTGAGCCCCCTTTCAGAGCTGCCATCCACTTCACAAGATGACAGGGTCCTGGGGTGACCATGGGGATGCTGAAAGCCAAAATATCAGGAAAAGACAGGAGGAGGAAGGAGGAAAACAGGGGAGCATGCTCTTCCTAAGCCACCACGTCACGCCCCAGATGCATATCAGGTCCTGTGTCTGGACCCCTTACCCAACTTCTCCTGGGCAATTACTTCCACAAATTCCCAACCTGGTCTGTTCCTCCTCCTCACGCTCCTGTCCCTCCAAAGTGACCCTGGGATCTATGTGCAACCCAATTTGACCGTCCTCTGACCATGAAGCACCTTGGGGACTTGTCCCGTGTGGAGCCTGTGTCTGTGTGTTCAGCAGCTGGGACACCTTAAGTTCATGTTATCTTTCCCTTGAACTTGGTCCATAAAGACCCTTTGTCTACTGCTTAAGTTGCATGCATGTCTCAATCCTTCCTTCCTTCTCTCCCTCCCTCCTTCCTTTTTTCTTTCTCTCTTTTAAACAAATCAGATTCATTTTCTTTTTATTTGTGTGTGTATCCGCGTGTGGCATGCACATATGTACATGCAGGCACCTGCAGAAGACAGAAGAGGGCATCAGACTCCCTGAAGTTGAAGTTACGGGTGGTTGCTAGTGGGTTCTGGGAACCGAACTTAGGTCTTCTGCAAGAACAACAAGAGCTCAGAACCACTGAGCCATCACTCCAGTTTGCCAGCCTTCCTTTCTTTCTTTCTATGGGGTTTCAGGTATGTGGATGGGACTCAGGGCCTAAGGCACATTAGACAGGCAGTCTATCAACTGAGCTACATCCCAGCCTCTTTCTCCCCCCTCCCCAACATCCTTCCTTCCCTTGTTCAAGGAAGACCAAACTGATGCCTCTGCCTCCACCTTCCAAATACTGGGATTATAAGCATATACACTTGGTTTGCATGGTGCTGGGGAGTGAACCTGGGGCCTGGTACATACGAAAATAGCACTCTACCCACTGGGCCCTACCTCCAGGCCCCTGTGCTCCTCATACCTCTCCTGAGAATCAATCATGCTGTGACATTCGCACTGCCACAAACCCAACAGGTATGTGGGAAGCACCAGCCATGATCATTTCATGCTACCCTTCTCTCTGAAAGAAAGGACAGCCTCCCTTAGAGGGGGCTCAGGAGACCATGGGCCCCACCCTGACACTGACCTGTGCAGACTGCAGACTGTCTCTTATCTGACCCCTCAGTGCTAGCCTCACCCATCGCCCCATGAACACGTGCAACCTTTTGCTCACTCTATGCTTCTATCCCAGTCTGTCATGCACCACTCCTCCCTGTCCATTGTGAACCCTCCCACTAGATTTCAGTCTGCAAGGTGTGCTTCATAAACTTTGTTGAATGACTAAATGATGACTCAGGCATGGACCTAGAGAGTAGGGGCTCCTTAAAAAAAATCTGGGACTGGAGAGATGACTCAGAGATTAAGAGCAATGGCTGCTCTTCCAGAGGCAAGACCTCTGGAAGTTCAATTCCCAGCAACCACATGGTGGTTGACAGCCATCTATTAATGAGATCTGGAGCCCTCTTCTGACCTGCAAGCATACATACAGGCAGAACTCTGTATACATAAAACAATAATTTTACCCCCCCCCAAAAAAAAGCTAGATGGTGGTGGCGCACGCCTTTAATCTCAGCACTTGGGAGGAAGAGGCAGGCGGATCTCTGTGAGTTCGAGGCCTGTCTGATCTACAAGAGCTAGTTCCAGGACAGGCTCCAAAGCTACAGGAAAACCCTATCTGGAAAAAACAAACAAACAAACAAACAAAACAACAACATCAACAAACCAACCAAACAGGAAAAAACTTTAGCTCAAAAGAGCACCGCTCAGGTTCTGGGGATGTAACTTAGCTGATGGAGTGCTTGCCTGGCATGCAGAAAGCCCTGAATTTCATCTCAGAACCTCATAAAGAGCATGTTGGGGCCAGTGTCTATAATCCCATCACTTGGGAGGCAAAGACAGGAGGATCAGAAGTTCAAAGTCATCCTCATCCATGCGGTGAGTTCCTGGCCAGCCTTGGCTACTTGAGACCCTCTCTCAGAGTAGGGAATGGATGGCTCAGCGGTTAAGAACACTGGCTGTTCTTCCAAAGGACCTGGGTTCAATTTCCAGCACCCACATGGCAGCTCACAACTGTGTGTGACTCCAAGATCTGACACCCTCATACAGACATACATGCAGGCAAAACACCAATGCACAGAAAATGAATAGATAAATAAATAATAAAGAGAAGGATCCTCTCTCAGCAAACTACAAGAAGCTCCCTTCAGTTCTTGCTTCCTAGACACCCATGCTCCTCAGTGCCAGTGTCTTCCTATGCCTGCCTCAGTTTCCACCCTAGCTTGACTTCCTAGCTACAAGCCAGTCTCCGCTATCCACTGGTCTCTGGCCCCCTCAAGCTGGGGAAATTACACAAGCTTCATCCAGGGCTGGCCACTCACAGGACATTTCTCAACCCCCTCGGGGACCCGAGGCAGGGGTGGAACAGGGGATCAGAGTCAGCAGCCAGCTGGGTGGACAAGTGTGAAGGGCACGAGGCAAAGGGACTTTTCTCTCACTGCGGGCTGGAGTTCCTCTGGCAACTCTCCTAAGTCTATCTGGGCCTCAGTTTCCCCTTTGAGAAAAGAGTTCACTGGGGCTGCCCAACTTGGGAAGGGCACTTACTGGTCTCTTCTGTTCTCTTCCGTTTTTACCTAACTTTGCTTCCTCAAGTGTTTCTACCCATCTGTCAATATTACTTTTCTTCTCTCGTCTTCCTCCCTTCTTAAGATTGAACCTAAGGACTCATGCATACCAGGCAGACATCTTTGACAGGCCCTTCATCCTTGGCCCACCGTTTATTCTTTTGTTTTTGTTTTTGTTTTGTTTTGTTTCAAGACAGGGTTTCTCTGTAGCTTTGGAGCCTGTCCTGGACCTTGCTGTAGACCAGGTTGGTCTCGAACTCACAGAGATCCATCTGTCTCTGCCTCCCAAGTGCTGGGATTAAAGGCGTGCACCACCACCTCCCGGCTCTCTGTTTATTCTTTTTATTGAGACCGAGTCTTACCATAAGCTGTAAGTTGCCCAGGCTGGCATTGAACTCATGATGCTCTTGCTTCAGCTTCCCATAGAGCTGGGAGGACAAACTGCTGACACCAGGCCCTGCCATGTCTACTTTTTTCTATCTGTTGCTTCCTCTTTGTCTCCGGGTCTGCCCCCCTGTCCCCATTTCCAGCTTTTCCCGCCTCTTCAGTGTCCCGTGGGGGCCCATAGCTCCTCCCCATCCCACAGATGTCCTGGAACTGGTGTGAGGTTATTTTGGGAGTGTTGGTGGCTCCCCTGGGTCTTTCCCAAGCGCCTTGGCGGGATGAGGCACTTTGGAAGCCAGTGGACTCTGCTGCTGCCGAAGCAGGCAGCCTGTGCTGCCTGCGGCTGAGAGGAGTGTGGTTCAGGGACACAGCACAGACTTCCTGGTGACAGAGGCTCAGGCAGTGGCCAGAGCCTGTCCCTAAGGATCCCAGGGAAGGGCTCATTCCCAACCATGGGTCCAATATAAAATTTATTTTCTTTCCCTTTATCTCTTTGTTATATTTTATTTTTTGAGACAGGATTTCATGTAACCTAGGCTGACTTCCAAACTAGCTATGCAGCCAAGGAAGACCTTGACCTTCAAGTCTTCCTGCCTCTACCTCCTGAGTACAGGAAGGATGGGTGAGCCCCAATCATGCCCAATTTATGCAGTTTCGGGAATGGAACTCAGGGCTTCACCCTTGTTAGGTTTCACTCTGTTAGACTTCCAAGCAGTCTACCAACCAAACCACACCTTTAATCCCATTCTTTTTGTTTGTCTTAAATATGACCGTATAACCCAGATAGGCATGGTCCTCAAAGTCTGCCCTGCCTCTGTCCCCTGACTGCAGGAACTGCGGATGTGAACTGGTACAACTGTCACATACATTTTTTTTTCTAATTTAAAAAAAAAATCTGCGGGTGCAAGGAGACAGCTCAGTGGGCAAAGTGCTTGTCGTGCAAGCATGAGGGCCTGAGTTCGATTCCCCAGCACCCCTGTAAAGCCAGCACGACACACCTGTAACCTCAGTGCTGGGGTGGGGATGGGCAGAACCCTGGAGTTCCCCAGCTCACCATGTTTGCCAATTGGTGAGCTTCAGGTTCAGTGAGATTCCCTTCCTCAAAAACAAAACAAAAGCACCAATAAGGCAGAAAGTGGCAAAGGAAGTCAGTCACCTGACATGGGCAACCTCAGACATTCGTGGACACACACACATGTATATACCACACATCCATGAACACACACTTAAAATTTTTAAAATATTTTTTATTTTGTTTTACATGCATAAGTGTTTTGTCTGGTCACCATGTGCATGAGCAGTACCTACCTGCAGAGACCAGACGAGGACATCGGATACCCTGGAGCTGAAGTTACAGACAGTTGTGAGCTGCCATGTGGGTGCCGGGAACTGTACTAGAGTCCTCTGCAAGAGCAGCCAGTGCTCTAAACCGCTGAGCCATCTCTTCAGCCTCTCTCCCCCAACATTTTGTAAGTGCACAGGATAAATTTTAATTACATATTTCACCTAATGCAGTATGTCAGAACTAACCATTTAAACATGTAGTCAATATAAAGATCATTACTGGGATAATTACCGGAAGATAGTAACTGCACAAATCAGTGGGTGTTACTGGGACATTTCCGTTCATGCATATGTCATGGGTTAATCTCGCCTACCCTTCCCTTCCTACCCACTTCCTACCCCATCCCCAGCTCTTACCATCCTCAATGTCCCCCTTCTTTATGCTTTTTGGTCTTTCTTGTTTTTGAGGTTTCCATGTTTTCGTTTGTTTGTTTTTGTTTTTGTTTTTTTGAGACAGGGTTTCTCTGTATAACAGTCCTAGCTGTCCTGGAACTAGCTCTTGTAGACCAGACTGGCCTCAAACTCACAGAGATCCACCTATCTCTGCCTCCTGAGTGTGGGGATTAAAGGCATGTGTCACCACCACCCGGCGAGGTTTCCATGTTTGAAAGAAAACATGTAACACTTGTCTTTTAATTTTTTTTTAAGTTTTGCTTTGTTTTTGAGACAAGGTTTCATGTAGCTGAAGCTGGCCTTGAATTGCTGATTCTCAAGTATGGCGATAAGTCAGGCCTAGTGATACATGACTGTGATCTCAGCACTCTGGAGACTGAGGCAGGAGGATATCAGAGAACTAGCTTGGGCTGAAGAATGAGACCAGACATGTCTCAAAAAGGGAGGAGAGGGCTGGCCATGTGGCACCCAGTCCTTTCGTGGCATGTATGAAGCCCTGGGGGTCCATCCCCAGTACCACATGAGCCAGGCAGGGAGGTACACACCTGTAATTCCAGCACTCAGGAGGTGAAGGAAGGAGGACCAGGAGAGCAAGGTCGTCCTCAGCTATTGTGAGATTGAGCTATGTATGATTCTGTCTCTAAAGGATGAAAGGAAGAGATTATTGATATGAACTTGCAAGCTTTTGTCCTGATTTCAGAATCTAAGATGTGTTATACTCTCACATCTCCATGGAACATTCTAGATGCTTAATGGATACATTTGTCAGTCTCTCTTTGCAATACAAATCACATGAACATAGACAGTTGGCCCTGTTTTCCCAATGTCTAACCATGCTATAATGCAGTCGGTGCCCTATAAACGCCCTGGCAGGGCTGTATGTGGCAGTGTGTGTGTGTGTGTGTGTGTGTGTGTGTGCGTGTGTGTGTGTGTGAGAGAGAGAGAGAGAGACCTTTGCACTCAACAATTTGAATTTCCATTATTCACATTCAATAACAAAAGAGAAAGAAAGAAAGAAAGAAAGAGAGAGAGAGAGAGAGAGAGAGAGAGAGAGAGAGAGAAAGAAAGAAAGAAAGAAAGAAAGAAAGAAAGAAAGAAAGAAAGAAAGAAAGAAAGAAAGAAAAGCTATAGCTGGGCATGTCTGTGCCTACTTGTAACTCTGGTGCTGTGGGGAATGTAGACCGGAGTGTCACTGAGGCTTGGGGCCACCATCCTAGCCCCAGGGTCAGTTAGAGACCCTGTCTCAAAGGAATAAGGCAGCAAGTGACAGAGGACACCTGACGTCCTCCTCTGGCCTAAGCATGCATGCATGCTCTCGTGCACGCACACACGCACACCCACATGCTCACGCATGCGTGCACTCACACACACATTAAAATAAATCTTTAAAATAAAATAATCCTTCCCTCTGGTGACCTGTGTCCTCTGTCCCTCCCAGGTTCTGGACCAGTTCTTAGAATTCCTGTACCTGCATCTTTAGGACAACATGAAAGGGATCCCCCAGACGCTTGCCTCTGATTGTATTTGCAGCTCTTCCTTCCTCCAATCCAGTCCGCAGGTCTGTTTATAGCCCTGGCAGCCTGCGCTGTCCCAGGAGCCCGGCATGCATCTGGAGAAAATATCTGGCTCCCTCCAGGTCAGATGTTAGAGGGCGGGCATACCCTGCCTACCCAGGTGGCCCTAACCTGTCTTCTTCAGTGGACTACTCTTGTATCTGTGTTCTGGGCAACTCTCTGTATGCTATACCCGGGTGGTAGACCCCAAAGATGGCCGCACCTAGGGCTCATTCACTGTTAGCACTGGATGAATTATTTTTCACAGCCCAACCTCTTGTGCTTTGGATGGTTGAGAGGAGTCCCTCCTCCATCCCCTGGCCTCCATCACCATCCTCTCCTGCCTTGTGCCATAACTGACTTGGGCATTTGGGCGGCTTCCTTTGACTTGGCTCCTTACTGCCCCCTGGAGGCTATTCATAGCAACATGCCACCAGGGAAACCTCTCACACTGCCCAAAAGTGGCCTATTTCTTCATCCATGAGGGGGAAGGAAAATTCCAGTGCAGCAGGGCTGTGGACAGATGTGAACACTCTTTGATGGTTGCGAAGTTAACGGATTATTGATGAGTTTGGCTCAGAATCTGACAGGTATGGCTGAGAAAAGGGATTCCTTTTCATTTTGCCCTCCCCGGGGTTTTTTCCTGGTCTCACTGTGGGAAACCCTCACGTGAATGTACAGCTGACTCTGCTCACGGTCAGCTATAATGCCATCTCCTCCAGGAAGTCTTCCCAGCAGTTCACATGTAGGCCAGATATCTCTTCCTCACCCCTTCTTATTTTCCTCTTTCTCTTGAGATACGGTCTATGTGACCCTATACATACTGGAACCCTACGTGGACCAGGCTGGTCTACATAGAGATCCGCTGCCTCTGTCTCCCTAGTGCTGGGATTAAAGGTGTGCACTACCACACTTGGCTTTTTCTTTTTCTTATTCCCTCTTCCTCTTGTTCTTCAAGTTGTCCCTTTTCTGAGAAGGGTGTCACTCAGTAGCCCAGGCTGTCCTCCAACTTTCAATCTGCCTCCTGTGTGATGACATTATGGTTCTGGTTCTAGTTCTGGGTCACCACACTCAGACTGTTGTTGGTTTGGCCACCTTCCCCCCACCCTCTAACTCCTGTTCATTCTACAATACCCACCCTCGGCGTCTTCTCCTCCTGGAAGTCAACCCTGATAGACCCCCCCCCCATCCCGTGAGGAGTTGTGCTTCTGGGGGATAGTCCAACCCTGTGTTTAGGGTGGGGACTCAGGTACATTGGTGGCTTCAAACTCTGGCTCAGTGTTGGCCTAGCTGTGGCCTAGCTTATACCTTTTCAAGGCTATGAATTTCAGAACCAAACCCACAGACCGTCATCTACTAAACTGCCCAGCAGGTACCTCACAGAGAGCAAGCCTGGGCTATGCTTAGTGATCCTTCCTTAACAACTACCTGGTTGGAGGGGCACAGATCCATAACTTAGCACTGAGGAGGTTGGAACAGGAGGATGGAAACTTGGAGGCCAGCCTGGGCTACATCGGGGTGTTCTTTTTTTAAAATTTATTTTTTATTTTATGTGCATTGGTGTTTGCATATATGTCTGTATGAGGGTGTCAGATGCCCTGGAACTGGAGTTACAGACAGGTGTGAGCTGCCATGTGGGTTCTGGGAATTGAACCTGGTCCTCTGTAAGAGCAACCAGTGCTCTTAACCGCTGAGGCATCTCTCCAGCCCCCTATAGGGGCATTCTTTAAAAAGCAAATGAACAAAAGAAAAAAGTAAGCATGATGGGAAGGGGAGGATGGAGAAGAGGAGGAGGAAAAGCAAAAGGAAGGGGAGGAAGAGGAAGAAGGAAAGGAGGTGAGAAGAAAGGAAGGAAGAGTAGAGGAGGAAAGTTGGTGCTATGCACTGGGCAGGGTCTGGTCAAGGTGGCCACTTCTCCCCTATCCTGGTGTAGCTTCTCCCCTTGGATGCCCACTGCAGGCACAGCCAGTCTTGCCCGCTTCCCTGCAGCTGAGAAATACTAGGTCGCTGCACTGCCCAGCTGGTGAGGCATCTCAGTGTCTGGCCTTGATACCCAACACTCCCTGCCGGACAGTGTCCATGCAGCGGTGCCTCAGAAATGGCAAAGCAAGCCAGAGGTTCATCCCTGCCAGGGACTGGAGAGGAGAATGGTGGTAGAAAGGACCCATGGGACAGGAGGAAAGGGACACGAGGTCATCACACACTCATCTGCAGGCAGTAGTCCCGAGTCTAGCTACACTCTGGCACAGCTTCCGTCCTTGGAGAGTCCCACAGGCCCCCACAGCCGCCCCCACAGACTTAGGCTTCTCTTCTCTGTCCTTGAAGTGGCCTCGAGGGCCCCAGTGGACCCCTCTTATTGGCTCAGCCTAAGAGGCAGCCGGCCAGGAGGGGTGTGGGGGTGTGGGAAAGGACCTTCCCATCTGTAGACTGGGGACTGGAATGTGCTGAGCAGAGCCCAGCCTAATCCCCCATTCAAACCCTTGAGGCCACTGAGCCACAGCACAGGGCAGCCCCAGGGGAGGGAATTGGGAGGGGGAACACAGTTCCAGCGTGGTGGACAGTGGATAGATGGTCAGACAGAGCCCCCAAGGCCAGCCAGGGTTCCATAGGATGGCATGCCTCCCTCACCCTTTGAGACAGACAGGCCAGTTTGGTGCTCTGGTGTACTGCAGGGGTCATACCCTTCCTAGAAAGGTGGGAGCTATGTCCCTGGACGTGTGTAAGACCCTGAAAAGTCACGGTGACAGAGCCAGACAGACCTGAGGAAGTCGAGAGGACCAGCGACCCCGCTGAGGACAAACCCAGAGCAAGAGTTCTGCTACTAAGTTGTTCCCAGCTCCCTCTCCAGCAGGGGTAGCCCCACAGGGGAGGGAAAAATGGGGCACAGAGGTCCATGTGACCTAGACAAGGCCCCCGGAGGTGGGGCTCCTGTGCCCCGCCCCAGCGGGCTTTGCTATATCCCTAGCTGCCTGGTCCTCCCCAGCGACTGAGGACAATGGCATTGCAGGTAGGTAAGATCCACTGCCCTGCGTGGTTTCATGTGCTGGAGAAGAAAGGGTGGGGGCATCCAGCAGGCCACCTACTCACCTGGGGAACCTGGGGACATCTATGTCTTCTCTTCAGACCCCAAGTAGAGGAACTATGGGGGTAAGGTTTCTGGACCACCCCACCCAGAGCAACGTCGAGGTGAAGGCCTTGGGCTGGGTGGGAGTGAGTAACCCTGAATAAACAGTACACTTGGAGTAGGGTGGAGGCTGCAGCCTATGGGGCTCTGTTCCCTGTGCTTTGCCTTCAGTTTGAAGCCTTCTGTGCAGGAGGCCTGGCCCCGGGCTGGAGCCTGACAGTACAGGGACATGCAGATGCTGGAGAGGACAAGTAAGCACCTTCCTCCCTTCCTGGGGCCGTGGTAGGGACCCTCCAGCCACACTGCTGACCCTGAGCATGCACCTCGCCCACAGGTTTGAGATCAACTTCTTAACTGATGCGGGAGACATCGCCTTCCATGTCAAACCCCGATTTTCCAGTGCCACAGTGGTGGGCAACGCCTTCCAGGGAGGACGCTGGGGACAGGAGGAGGTGTCCAGCATTTTCCCGCTGACCCTGGGAGATCCCTTTGAGGTGATGGGGCCTGTGGGAGGAAGGAGAGGTGGGGATGGGGTACCAAGGCCAATGGAGAAGGGGACTGTGGGTTGGTGCAATGGCTTCCCTGCTGGGGCTGGGTGGCCTTCCTTTCCCTAGTTTCCCTATTTGTTCACTGGGACGCTTCTCCATCTGGCTGCCAATCTTCCTGTCTTAGAGAAAAGAGGGGTCCCCACCTGGGAACCCAGGGTTAGGTAGATCATACTGTGCTTCGCCAAGTAGTCGGGCCTCTGGGGCTGGGGCCCGGGGTCACCCCTGCTCTCCCTCCCCCGCAGATGGAGGTGAGCGCAGATGCAGAACACTTCCACATCTACGCCCAGGAACACAAGGTACTCCAGTTCCCACATCGCCACCGACCACTGGCCACCATCACCAGAGTGCGGGTACTCAGCGACCATCCACTGGCCCAGGTGGAGCTGGCCAAACGGAGCCTGAGCTGGGGGTAATGTGCCCACCCTGCCCTCCCATACACCTCATCAGGGGACTCCTGTTCATCCTCGCCCTGGGTGGTCTTGGCCTTCCACATCTGTCCCCCACACTCACCCCCCAGTCGTCCACATCTGGTCAGAGTGAGCGGAGGGAGTTGAGATCAGAACCTTGGACTCTTGCAGGGATGGGGGCTACTGAGTGGACCACAGCCTCCAAGAGCCAGCCTTGGCCAGCCTGTGTCCTCTGCCACCTGAAGCCATGCCCTCTGGCTGCAGGGGAGCTGAGGTTTGGTGTGAACATCCCAGCTTTACCTTCAATAAAATATAAGCAGGTTACAGAACAGGCTGCTGTGAAGGTGGGGACATGGGGCGGGGCTGTGATAGCCATAGATGTGTGTGCCAGGGCAATGGGCTTCCTGAGACCAACGCCCCTTCAGGCCCTGCCCAGGCCCTCTGCTTGTCCCTAAGACCCTGGAATCTGGGGTTGGACTTCAAAGAAAAACCTCTGACACTCAGGGTAGAAAGGAGACTCCGGACGGGGTCTTGAACACACGTTGGGAGAGTTGACACAGGGCTCTGTCTGGCCCAGTCTAAGACATCACTTCAGAGGCCCCCAGGCTTCCTGGAAGCTTCCTCCTCCCCCTGCTTCCCTTTGGAGTCCGTCCTGTTTCCGCACGTCCCACCTGGAAGGGAGACGTGCTCCCGTCCCTGTCGCCTTCTGTGTGTGTGTGTGTGTGTGTGTGTGTGTGTGTGTGTGTGTGTATGTGTGTGTGTGTGAGAGAGAGAGACAGCCAGCATAGGGTAGTGGGAGGAAAGGAGGACCCTGAGGGCCACGGACAGGAACCAGCCTCCAGCCTCCCGGCTCTGCACCTTCCACATATCCTCTTCCCAGGCTGCCCTGGAAGCCCATGCCTGCCTGAGAAGGGCCAAGCCTTCCCATCACAGCCCAAGAGCTCCCAGGGGCTGGCAAAGGGGTTTCTGGGGCTCACTATGACAGAAGTCCTGGTGTCTTCCACAATGTGTATTAATTTTAAGATGCTAGAATGATATTGTCCTCCACTCACCTCTTACCTGCCCAATTATCAATCTATATACCCAGTTATATATTATACATATAGTTACACATATGTATATATGTACTTGCACACACGTGTGTATGGCACATGTGTAGGTGCACACACCTGAGTGTGTGCATGAGGAGGCCAGAGCAGGACCCATGTCTATCTGCCACCTCTTCCTTATTGCTATGAGAAAAGGTCTCTCACTGGACTGGAAGCTCGCTATTCAGCTAGGCTGCCTGGCCTGAAAGCTCTAGAGATCCATCCGTCTCTGTCCTGCAGTGCTGGGGTTACAGGCATGTACAGCCATGGCCAACTTTTTACAGTGGTGCTGGGATTTGAACACAGGTCTTCATGCTTGCAGACCAAGCACGCTTAACCACTGAATCATCCCCCAGCTTATTATTGTTCTTCGTTCTCTTTAAATATCTGTCTGTCTGTCATCTATCCATCTGCTATTTCTCTCTCTGTGTATCATCTATCATTTGTAAATTTTGTTAGCTAGCAGAATTTGTCATATATCTTCCTATTATGGATTGATCACCTATTATTTACCATCTATATCTATTGTCTGTATCAGACTTCTTCCTATTTACAGTCTATGTTTTAGGGGATGGGCAGAGGAGGTGTTTCAAGCCAGGGTCTCCCTGTGTAGCCCTGACTGTCCTAGAACTTGCTCTGTAGACCAGGCTGGCCTTGAACTCGTAGATCTGTCTGCCTGTGCCTCCCTGAGTGCTAGGAGTAAAGGCATGCGCCACCACTGTCCAGCAATCTATAGTCTTTTTTTTTTTTTTTTTTCGAGACAGGGTTTCTCTGTGGCTTTGGAGCATGTCCTGGAACTATCTCTTGTAGACCAGGCTGGCCTCGAACTCAAAGAGATCCGCCTGCCTCTGCCTCCCGAGTGCTGGGATTAAAGGCGTGCGCCACCACCACCCGGCTCTATAGTCTATCTTATGCTTGTCTATTGAACTGGCTGGCTGGCTACCTGCCTACCCATATGTCCACACTTCCTCTCCACCTGGGAACACACTGAGCCCAGCTCTGCCCCAGGGTCTAACTACAGTACCAGAAGACACTGGGTGGGAATGTGACCTTCTCAGGTGAGTTCATGTGAAGAAAGTAGTTGGTCAGTGCTGACCCAGGCAGGGAGCAGGGAGGAAAGCCCTGGACTGCAGAATGGTAGCCCAGGTTGAGTCGGAGCTCCACTTTACTCTACGGAAAGCCCTGGATCTCTGTCACAGTAAGGTGGCAGAGCCCATGACCCATGGGGTGCCATGAAGCTTAACTGTGTCAATTCAGGAGATGTGCTGAGTGGGACAGCTGCACTCAAGTGCTGTCTAGAGCTTATAGTGGGGAAACTGAGGCTAGGAACAGGAAGCCAGCAGGAGCCAGGGAGGCACCTGGGTGCACAGCTGGGCAGGGTTTACAGAGCTGCTGGCGCCGACCCCCAGGTGAAACAATGGCGGCCCAGACTCCAGCTGTGTGGTTTCCTGTCTCTGCTCATTTCCCTAGCCTGTGTCCTGGCCCAGCTGGCCTGGGCCCCCTTCCTGCCTCCTCTTAGGAGCTCTGGCCTTTGTGTCAGCCACAAGGGGCTGGGGGCTGTCCACAATGTGTCTTTCTTGGGCAGGCATTGGCTTTGGTAGAGTGTGGAGAGGGTGGAAGGAGGGACCTTGTATGTGACCCTCTCAGGCTGCCTGGATCCTGGGACTCTGAGTGGCCCCAAAGATGGGTGCCTACTTGCAGTCTCAGGCTCTCACCTCATAGCCTGGGCTGGCTTCTTACTCAATGTCTCTGAGCCTCAGTTTCCCCACAGTGCAAAGCCCCGCCTCTTCATCAGCATTATATAGTGCAAGCGTGGAAAAGTGGCAGAAGGTGCCAGGCTTGTATCTGACAGGGTGGAGAAGCCTGGGGACAGGTTCACAGCAGGACAGCCTGGCACAGGTCCACGGGGTTCCCAAACACTTAACAGGAGAGGTTAGGTGACCTGTGCTCAAGGTTGCTCAGAAGTGAGAGAGTGGGATAGCAGAGCAATTAAGAGCTGGTGCACATACCTGTGTGCACACTCACACACGTCTTTGCTCAATGAACCTGTGTGAGTGAGTACACTCATCTGTGTAAGAACACCCACATGCATGCACACTCTCGTGTACATGCACAAACACATCTATGCACACATGCCTACGTGCATGCACAGACATATCTGTGCACACATGCCTATGTGCATGTATACTCCTCTCTGTGCCTCCACCTTGGTCTTCAGGTAAAGGCAACTGTGCATAGACCATTATGGGAGGGAAAATCCCACTACTTGGGAAGGAGGCCCCTAGTCTCTCCATCTTTAGAATGGGGTGCAAGGAGCTGGGGTCCCAGAGCGCCCTGCTGCGTGCCTTGCTATCACATCTGCTATGGTTCTCACTGTCCTTGGTGCACAGCACGGGCCCAGCATCGCAGCTAGGTCAGCTGAGCAACTTGTTTCCTTGGCTGGATGACACCTCATCCAGGAAGACTTCCCTGGTCTCCATCCAACTCCTGCAGTCTAGGTTTCCTCCAAGTGCCACCCTTGTCCAGAGGTCAGAGGCCAGGTCTAAGCCCGGCTGCAACCCAGCTCCACTGAAGTCTGGGAATATGTGTTGAATGGAAGAGCAAATAAAGACTTCCCTGGAGGAAAGCCTCAAGCCTTGAACAAGCTAGAGTCCTCTCCTGTCCAGGGCCACGGGACTCTAGGAGCATCTATTGTGAGCACGCATATATACATGCACATGTGCAAGCAATGGGAAGGTACTCAGTGCCTTTCCCCTGTGGCTTTGTGGCTCTGGCTTCTTCTCTTTCCAGGATGGCACCTCCTTTCCACCCCAGACACTAACCCTAGCTGTGCCCCAGGACCTTTGCATCAGCTTTCTGTGCACTTCCCTTTGTATCTTTTAGCCTGGCTGGCTTTTCCACATCATTCCATTCTTTCGAGGACACAGGATAGGAAATACCCTCCTGTTCCTTCTCCCCATACTCCGGCCTTAGGTTTAACCCAGAACTTGGGAGGCAGAAGCAAGTGGATCTCTGTGAGTTCAAAGCCAGCTGGTCTACAGAGTGAGTTCCAGGACAGCAAAGGCTACCCAAAGAAACCCTATCTTGAAACATCCCCAAACAAACAAGCAAAAAATGCTCCTCCACTATCAGAATAGTCTAACTGCATTCCTGAGCCTGTAGTCCCTGCAGGATCCAGGACAGACCTGGTGGGAGCCTCCGTTTTTCTCATTTATGTGCTTATTTGGAGACAGAGTCTCATTCCAAAGCCCAAGCTGGCCTCGAGCTCACAGCAGTCCTCCTGCTTCTGCTTCTTGAATTGTGGGATGATGGGATGGTTGGCTCAGTTTCATCTTTAAAACATGATGCTAAACCAGGCGGTGGTGATGCACACCTTTAATCCCAGCACTCCAGACGCAGAGGAGGCCAGCCTGGTCTCTGTAGAGAGAAGGGACAGCCAGGGCTACACAGAGAAACCCTATCCTGAAAAACCAAAACAAACAACAAACAAACACCAATTCTGCCAGGAAGAGCATGGACAGTGGCCAGCAAGTGTCGTGGACACAGACCACCGTGCAATGCCTGATTTCATCTCACTAGACAGCCAGAGGTTAGGCCAGCTGCACCCTGTCAGACCTGAGATCACCGAACCCCACCAGGGCCTAGAGTTCCTGTTTCAGGCTCTGTAGTAGTTACCTTACCTCTGTTTACAGCGACATGTGGAGCCTGGGTTCTTTCTGCATTTTAACCGGGACATGCAGGCACTATGGAAATATCCTGGAGGACTATGGTGCAACCCCCAGCATGGCACTCTCCAACTAGAGTGAAGGAGGACCAGAGCTCTGGCCTAGGGTCAGTGCCGTGCTGTGTGTGATCTTCCTAACTTTTCCTCTCTGGTTGCCTTGGATTTCAGCATGGCAGATGAATAGAGACTGGGAACAGACATGTCAAGTTCAAGTCAAATGTATAGGACTGGCAAGATAGCTCAGCAGCTGAAAGTGTTGCCACCAAGCCTAACGACCTGAGTTCGATCCCAGGGTCCCATATGGTAGAAGGAAAGAACCAGTTCTCAGAGATTGCCCTGTGACTTCCATACACATATCAAGGAAGAAGCCGCTCAGACACATACAATAAATAAGTAAAATTTAAGATTAACACCAGGTATAGTGGTACACACCTTTAATCCCAGCACTCAGGAGGCAGAGGCACATGGATCTTTGTGAGTTCAGCCTGGTCTACAGAGCAAGTTCCAGGGCAGCCAGGGCTACATAGTGAGAACCTGTCTTGAAACCCCTCCCCCCAAAAAAGAAAGAAAACCTAAGATTACTATAAAGGAAGCCAGTTACCGGAGAAAGACTGGAGAGCCTTCTCCAGCTTAGCTTCATCTAAAAGAGCATGCATGGGCATAGCCCACTATCTATGTAAAATAATAAAAATGGCAGATGCCGTGCAAACATCCAATTGATGTGCCTGGGTACCTAGGGTTTTTGTGGCTTTTTGCTCAGCTCAGTAGCCCACTCCCATTCTCAGGGTGCTTTCCTTCCTTCCTTCCTTCCTTCCTTCCTTCCTTCCTTCCTTCCTTCCTTCCTTTCTTCCTTCTTCCTTCCTTCCTCCCTTCCT
>PVIU01017878.1:0-40623 GCA_004026605.1 Ondatra zibethicus
AAAAACAATAACATCTTGAACTTTGCATGCAAATGGATGGAAATAGAAAACACTATCCTTAGTGAGATAACCCAGATCCAAAAAGATGAATATGGTATGTACTCACTCATTAGTGGACTCTGGCCATAAACAAATGACATTAAGCCTATAGTTCACAAGCCTAGAGAAGCCAAATAGCAAGGTGAACCCAAAGAAAAACATATATAGATCCTCCTGGAAATTGGAAGCAAACAAAGTCATTGGGCGAAAGTTGGGAGCACAGGGGTGGGCGTAGGGTGGGGATGGAGTTGGAGGAAGGGGAGAGGGGGAAGGAGAAAGGAGAAGGGAAGGACTGAGGAGAGCTTGGGGGAGTGGGAGGGTGGAGATGGAGGAAGGGCAGATATTGGAGCAGGGAAGAAGATATCTACACTAAGGTAGCCATTTTAGGGTTGGCAAGAAACTTGGCTCTAGAGAGGATCCCAGGTGTTCACAGGGATGTCCCCAGCTAGGTCCTTTGGCAGCAGAGGAGAGGCTGCCTGAACTGGCCTTGTCCCTTAGTCACACTGATGAATATCTTGAATATCACCATAGAAATTTCGTCTGATGGATGGAGATAGAGACAGAGACTCACATCCACATCAGAGAAATGGACTGAGCTCCCAAGGTCCAGTTGAAGAGCAGAAGGAGGGAGAAGATGAGCAAGGAAGTCAGGACCGCGAGGGGTTGGTCCACTCACTGAGACAGTGTGCCTGATCTAATGGGAGCTCACCAAATTCAGCTGGACCGGGACTGAAGGAGCATGTGATCAAACCAGACTCTCTGAATGTGGCTGCCAATGGGGGCGGACTGAGAAGCCATCGATAATGGCACTGGGACCTGTCTCTTCTGCATGTATTGCCTTTTTGGGACCCTAGTCTATTTGGATGCACATCTTCCTAGGACAGGATGGAGGAGGGAGGGCCTTGAACTTCCCACAGGGCAGGGTACCCTGCCCTCTTGTAAGAATGGAGAGGGAGAGAGGAGGATTAGTGGAGGAACAGGAAGGGAATGGGAGAAGGGGAGGAAGTGTAAATTTTTGAATGGAAAAATAAAAAATTAATAAAAACAATATGTCCTTTGTATCCCTAATCCCTTCAGGACTTTTACCATGAAAGGGTGCTGGATTTTGTCAAAGACATTTTCTGCTTCTTTTATTATTCAGGATTGTTTCAGCTATCCTGCTTTGTGTGTGTGTGTGTGTGTGTGTGTGTGACAGAGAAGATGAAAACTGTCGTTTCAAGTTCTGTGAAAAATTATGTTGGAATTTTGATGAGATTGCCTTGAATCTGTGGATTGCTTTTGGTAGGATGACCATTTTTATTATGTTAATCCTACCAATTTGTAAGCATGGGAGATCTATCTTCTGTATCTTCTTCAATTTATTTCTTCAATGTCTTTAAGTTTTTGTTAAGCAGGTCTTTCATTTGTGTGATGAGAATTAGCCTAAGATTTCTTTTTTTTTTTGGAAGTGAAAGACCCCAACCGATTTTTCTTAGCGAACTGGATGAGTTGGGTAATGAAAAACTACAAAGCATGGTAAACAGGTTTAATCATTGCGCTCCAGCAGATTCTCCCCACCCCCAGGGCAGGAAGGCTAGCAATTATCAGAACTGGTCACAATCTTCTAAGCAGATGATTATCAGAACCGGTCATAGTGAATGATTACCAATCTGCAAACTAAACCACAATGGAACAAGCTGGATGCCAGGATGCCATAAAAACAGGTTGTCATGCAGAATGTCACGTACCTAAATTGTTTAAAAACAGGCTGGACTATGTTAATTTCGTTCTGGGTTGAATATCTAGACCAATCCCAATTGTACCCATACCCCATATTATAATTTATGTAAAACTTGTGATTTTGTCTATAAAAACTTGCTTGCACGGATACTCGGGGTGCTTAGCTACCCCGAAGCTAGGCACCCGCTTGCGCAACCGTAAAAATAAACCTCATGCTTTTGCATCTGATGCCCTGGTTATTGAGCCTGGGGCTCCTAGGTGACAAGACTACTTTGAGGGTCTTTCAGAAGTTATTGTGAAAGGTATTGTTTCCTTGATTTCATTCTCAATCCGTTTGTCATTTGTATATAGGAAAGTTACTAATTTTTGTGAGCTAATTTTGTATCCTGCTACTTTGCTGAAAGTATTTAAGAGCTGGAGGAGTTTCCTGGTGGAATTTTTGGGGTCATATATGAATGTAATCATATCACTTGCAAATAAAGACACTTTGACTGCTTCCTTTCCTGTTGTATCCCCTTTGATCTCCGTCAGTTGTCTTATTGCTCTAGCTAAGACTTCAGGTACTATACTGAATAGGTATGGAGAGAGTGACAATCTTGTCTTGTTCCTGATTTTAGGGAAAATGTTTTAAGTTTCTCTGTATTTAGGTTAATATTAACTGTGGGCTTGGTGTAAATTGCCTTTGTTATATGGAAGTATGTCCCTTGTATCCCTAATCTCTCCAGGACTTTTATCATGAAGCGGTGTTGGATATTGTCAAAGACCTTTTCTGCATCTAACAAGATGGTCTTGTGTGTTTTGTCTTTCACTCTCTTATGTGTTGGATTACATTTATCAATTTACACATGTTGGAACATTTCTGTATCTCTGAGATGAAGCCTACTTTTTCATGGTGGATGATCTTTTATTATATTCTTTGGTTTGGGTTCCAAGTATTTTATTGAAAATTTTTACATCGATGTTCATAAGGATAATTGATCTGTAATTCTTGTTCCTTGTTGGGTCTTTATGTGATTTAGGTAACAGGGTGTTTGAGGCCTCATAAAAAGAATTAGGCAATGCTCCTTCTGTTTCTATTTTGTGAAATAATTTGAGGAGTATTGGTTTTATTTTTCTTTGAAAATCTGGTAGTATTCTGAGAGCTTAGAATTCTGGCTCTGGGCTATTTTTGGTTGGAAATTTTTAATTACTGCTTTTTTTGCAGGGGGGGATTGAGACAGCGTTTCTTTGTGTAACAGCTCTAGCTGTCCCAGAACTCGCTTTGTAGACCAGGCTGGCCTTGAACTCACAGAGATCTGCCTGTCTTTGCCTCCCAAATGCTGGGATTAAAGAAGTATATCAGCACTGCCCAGTTTTAATTTCTTTCTTTTTTTTTATCAACATGTAGAAGAATAATTTCTTTCTTAATTTCTGTCTTGACCCATTTTTCATTCATCAGTTTCCATGAGTTTGTAGGCTTCCTGTTGCTGTTGATATCCAGCTCTAACCTGTGGTGGTCAGATAGAATAGAAGGTGTTATTTCAATTTTCTTGTGTCTGTTGAGACTTGTTTTTGTGTCTGAGTACGTGGTCAATTTTGGAGAAAGTTCCATGAGATTCTGATAAGAAGGTATATTCTTTTGCATTTGAATGAAATGTTCTGTAAATGTTAGGTCCATTCTGTTTACGATGTCATTTACTTCCAACATTTCTCAGTTTAGCTTTTGTTTGGATGACCTGTCTATTAGTGAGAGCAAGGTATCACTGTGTGAGAGTCAATATATGATTTAACATGTAGCCGTGTTTCTTTTATAAACCTGGGTGCTTTTATGCATAGATATTTAGAATTGCAATATACGCTTGGTGGATTTTTCTTTTGATGAGTAATAGTGTCGTTTCTGATTAGTTTTGGTTTGAAGCCTATTTTATTATATATTAAAATGGCTACCCCGGGTTTACTTCTTGTGTCTGCTTGCTTAGTATATCTTTTTCCATCCTTTTACCCTGAGGGAATGTCTACCCTTGATATCATATTGTATTTCTTAGATGCAGCAAAAGGACAGATCCCGTTTTCAAATCCAGTTTATTAGTGTCTTTTTATTGGGAAATTAATATCATTGAGAATTATCAGTGAGCAGTGTTTGTTGTCGATTCTTGTTATTTTGCTTTGGTGTGGGGTTTTCACCTCTTTAGATTTGTTGATCTGAGCTCATTCTTTGTGTTTTTGCGTGTGGTTAACCTCTCCAGGTTGAAGTTCTTTCTAGCACCTTTTATAGAGCTGGACTTGTAGATCCTGCATAAATTTGGTTTTAGAGTGGAAAATCTTTCTTTCTCCACCTATTGTGACTGGAAGTTTTGCTGGGTATAATAGCCTGGGCTAGCATCTGTGGTCTCTTAGAATTTGTAGAACATCCATCTAGGCCCTTCTGGTTTTCAGAGTCTCCATTGAGAAGTAAGGGGTAATTCTAATATGTCTGCCTTTGCATGTTACTTGGTCTTTTCCTCTTGCAGCTTTTAATAGTCTTTGTTTATATTTGTTTAGTGTTTTCATTATTCTTTGTTATGGGGAATTTATTTTCTGGTTTCTCTGTGTAACAGCCCTGGCCATCCTGGAACTTACTCTGTAGACCAGGCTGGCCTTGAACTGACAGAGATCTCCCTGCCTCTGCCTCCAGAGTTCTGGGATTAAAGGCATGCATCACCACTGTCTGGCTAACAAATAGTCTTTTTTTAAAAAAAATATGTATTTATGTATTTTATGTATGAGTGCCCTATTTGCATGTACACCTGCATTCCAGCAGAGGGCATCAGATCCCACTATAGATAGTTGTGAGCACCATGTGGGTGCTGGGAATTGAACTCAGGGATTCTAGAAGAACAGTCAGTTCTCTTAACAGCTGAGCCTTCTCTCCAGCCTACAAATCTTAAGAAAAAAACAAAAACCATTAGTCAACTTAGTGTATACAATCCCTTGTCAATACTCCCCAGGTGATTGTAGTTGGCATCAAATTGACAATTAAAACTAATAATCACATTGACCTTTCCAGAAAAAGAACCCCTGTGCTCTACCCAAGTACCAGGAAATGCCAGATTGTGTTTGCAGTCTCAAACCCGGGGTACCTGACCACCAGGTTCTCCCACCATCCCTTAGTCCCAACCTATTACAAGGTGTGGCTGGCATATTCCACTCCTTACCCTAAACCTCTTCAGCCTAGCCATTGGGCTGCCCTTCCCACTGCTGCCTTTTCCTATGGAATTATGGGATTCAGTCATTTTAGTTACCCAGGCCTTTTTTTTTCTTTTGGTTTTTCGAGACAGGGTTTCTCTGTAGCTTTGGAGCCTGTCCTGGAACTAGTTCTTGTAGACCAGGCTGGACTCGAACTCACAGAGATCCGCCTGCCTCTGCCTCCCTAGTGGTGGGATTAAAGGCGTGTGCCATCACCGCCCGGCACCCAGTCCTTCTTTTTGTCTGTGCTTTACTCTTCTGGCCTCTTGGCTCTCCCCTTTCCCCTCCTCCATCTCCTCACATGGGTAGGCTCAGGGTCCTGTCCACCCTGGACTCTCCCAGAAGTCCCTGCCTCTGGCTGTGCTCTCCCTCACATCTACAACAAACCCTCTCCTCCACCATACCTAGAAGCAGTCCCCTCCCTCCCTCCCTCCCTCCCTCCCTCCCTCCCTCCCTCCCTTCTTTCTTTCTTTCTTTCTTTCTTTCTTTCTTTCTTTCTTTCTTTCTTTCTTTCTGTCTGTCTTTCTTTTTTTCTTTCTTCATCCAGTGTGTAGTCAGTGGGTCTGAATGCAAAGGGGGAAATGTGGATCTCATGTTTCTGTTGTAAATAAGTTTTTCAAGATGGAGGCAGCAGCACATCATACCAGAGTTTCAGGTCCTTTTAAAGGATCAAATGGGACCACACAGGCCACAAGTTCGTGATGCTCCCCTGGCGACAGGAAGTGCGCTGATCAACTGCACAGTGAGTGAACACAGGTGCTCTGGGTGCTTGGCTAGCAGTTACTGATTTAGTGGTACGTGTTCATGGGTTTTCACCCCAATGACTGCTCATCTATTTTATATATCTTACCGCATCTACTTCCAACAGTCTTCTCTCTCTCTTTCTCTCTCTCTCCCCACCCCCCTTCTTTCTTTATGGTGCTGGGGAGCAAAGAGGGCCTTGTGGAGCAGGTAAGTGCTCTGCCAGGGCCACCCAGTCCCTCTTCTGTTTTGTAACAGTGTTTATCTTTGCCATCTGCTACACAGCAGGTGTGCAGTATGATTCTTGGCTTCTGCTCTCCTTTGCTTCCTATTGCTGTGATAAAACACCAAGACCAAACAGAACTTGGAGAGGAAAGGGTTTGTTTGGCTTTAGGTTATAGTTCATCCTGGATGAAAGTCAGGGCAGGAACTAAAGCCAGAGATCGTGAAGGAATGCTGCTTACTGGCTGGCTTTCCATGGCTTGCCCAGTCTGCTTTACTATACACCTCGGGACCACCTGCTGCGGGGTGGAATGGCTGACGGTGGACTGAAACCACCCATCCCAATCACCAAGAAAACGCCCCATGCCTTTAATCCCAGCACTGGGGGGCAGGATTGAGGGAGGCAAAGGCAGGCAGCTCTCTGTGAGTTAGAGGCCAGCCTGGTCCACAGAGTGAGTTTGTGAGTTCCAGGACAACCAGGGCTACACAGTGAGACCCTGTATTGAAAAACCAAAGAAAAGAAAATGCCCCATAGGCTTGCCCACAGGCCTTCGAATAAAGGCAATTCCTCAACTGAGGTTCTGTCTTCCAAGATAACCCTGGCTTGTGACAAGGTGACAAAGCACAAGCCAGTACAACTTCCTTTAGGGTTCTGTTATTATGTTATACTCTTTTCTTAATTTTTGTTTCGTTTAAAAAATTGTGGGGTTTTTATTTTGGGGGCAGTTGGGAGTTTCAAGACAGGGTTTCTTTGTGTAGTCCTGGCTGTCCTGGAACTAGTTCTGTAGACCAGGCTGGCCTTGAACTCACATAGATTCGCCTGCCTTTGCCTCCCAAATGCTGGGATTAAAGGTGTGCGCCACCACCACCCGGCTTGATTTTTTTTCTAACTATGTGTAATGTGTGAGTATATGTGTATGTTGGGAGGGCGGGGGCAGGTTATAGGCTTGTAAATACAGGTGCTTGTGGAGATCAAAAGGCGTTGGATCCCCTGGAGTTGGAGGTGGTTGTAAGTCACCTCACTTGGGTTCTGGAAACTGAACCCAAGTCCTCTTTGTCAGCAGCAAGTATTCTTAACCTCTGAGCCATCTCCCTAGCCCCTTTGTTTGTCCATTTGTCTGTTTGAGAAAGGGTCTTCCTATGCAGTCCAGACAGCTTTGGACACTGACGGTCCTGTCTCAGTCTCCTAAGTGCTGAGTGTATTTGTGTACCTTGACCCCCATGCGTGTATACTGCACATATATGGACACATATACACATCTATGTTTACTTTACATCCACCCTCTGTGCAGACACACAGAGTTAACACTTTCTTTCTTTACATTGCTGACTAAGGCCAGGTCCTGATATTACCTTGACAACACCGTGAAGTACAAAGGGAATCCCTTGGCACTCCAAAACTTCAGTTCCCCAGGGTAAGCATAGGAGTTTCCACTGTAGGATGTTCTCAGTTCTGCAAAATCACCAGCTCCAACAATCACAGAGTGGGTGGGAGAAACAAGGCCAGGGCTGACCAGTCAAGGTCTTTGCTCTGTTACCAGAGTGCCAGTGTGAAGGACAGTTTAGGGCTGGGAATGCACCTGAGTCTGTGAAAGGCCCTATGTTTAATCCCCAGCACCAAATAAGTATGTAAATATAAATACGAGGTTAACGATTCACACCTCTTGAGTCCAGCAGTTCCAGTAGCCTGTGGTTAGGAGCTGTCGTTGGAACATTAAAAATGCAAACAAATAGTTTGTGAAAATGTTGGTCCAAGGGCCTGAGACAGAAGTGAAGCCTTGAGCACAGAGACAAACTTATCCTGCCAGAAGCTCATGGAATTTAGCAATAGTGCAGAGGGTACCTAAAAATGCCATTCCCCTGTAATCAGATTGATGACTACCCTAATTGTCATCATAGAACCTTCATCCAGTATCTGATGGAAGCAGATGCAGAGATCCACAGCGAAGCACTGGGCCAAACTCCTGGAGTCCAGTCATAGAGAGGGAGGAGTGATATTATGAGCAAAGGGGCCAAGACCATGATGGGAATATCCACAGAAATAACGGACTCGAGCTAGTGGGACTGCCAGCTGGGGAACCTGTATAAGACTGAACTAGGCCATCTGAATGTGGGTGACAGTTGTGAGGCTTGGGCACTTTGTGGGGACACTAGCCCAGGAACCAGTATTTATCCCTAGTGCATGAACTGGCTCTTTGGAGCCCATTCCCTATAGAGGGATTCCTTGTTCAGCCTAGATACAGAGAGAGGCCCTTGGTCCTGCCTCAAGTGATGTGATAGACTTTGTTGACTCCCCACGGCCTCGCCCTGGGGTCTGGAGACGTTGGGGAAGTGAGAAGACTGGGGGGAGGGGGAGAACTGGGATTGGTATGTAAAAGAAGATTGTTTTTAAAATGAAATAAAACAAGAAATACAAACATGAAAAAAGAAACTTGGGACAAATGGCTAAATGTGACGCCTAAAAAGCATGCCATTGCAAGTGGTTCTCAACCTATGGGTCACGACCCCTTTTTGATTGCATCTGACAATAGCGAAATTACAGTTATGAAGTAGCAACAAAATAATTTTATGGTTGAGGGTCACCAAAAATGAGAAACTATATTAAAGGGTCACAGCATTAAGAAGGTTGAGAAGCATTGCCATAGCATATACTGGTTTTCAGGATCACTCAGTACCTGTGGCTCCTCTGTGCTCAGAGTTTCTGTGAACTACAGAGGCTCCTCCAGGTTGGGTGGAACCATTAACTTCACTCAGCTTACTATTCAAATGTTAATTTCACCCCCCCAGACCTCACAGACACACTAAAATCCTGTTTTATCAAATATCTGGGTCTCCTGTGGCCTAGTAAAGTTGACACAGGGAACCAACAGTCGTGGTATTGTCCTTTCAGCCTCTCCTCCAGCTGTGTAAGTACAGAAGCACACCCAGGTGCTGACTTTGGCAGCACATACAGGAGACTAGAGAGGCGCAGCTGTGCATCTGTTTGTTTTGCAGAAATGTCATGCTTCAGCTAAGTGTTCTGCACCCCCCAAACAATTTCCCTGCCCCATTCTTATGTATTTTATTGGGAGGGGTAGCACATGTACCATTTGGCTTGTGTAAAAATCAGAGGACAATTCACAGATGTTGACTCTTTCCTTTCACTGTGTGGGTCCCCAGGATGGAACTTGGGTCATCGGGCTTGGTGACAAGCTCCTTTACCCTTGGAACCATCTCACCAGCTCCAAATTGCCTTTCTTTCATTTATTACTTATTTATTTTTGGTTTTTCTTTTTCTTTTTAAGATTTATTTATTAATTATGTATACAGCATTCTACTTGCATGTGTCCCTGCAGGCCAGAAGAGGGCAGCAGATCTTATTACAGATGGTTGTGAGCCATTATGTGGTTGCTGGGAATTGAACTCAGAACCTCTGGAAGAACAGTCAGTGTTCTTAACCTCTGAGCCATCTCTCCAGCCCATATTTTTGGTTTTTCAAGACAGGGTTTCTCTGTGTAACAGCTCTGGCTGTCCTGAAACTCACTTTGTAGACCTTGAACTCACAGAGATCCTCCTCCTGCCTCTGCCTCTTTAGTGCTGGGATTAAAGGCATGCACCACCACCACCCAGTCTTTCTTTTGTTATTTTACTTAAAAAAGTTCATATTTATTTTATGTGTATGAATGTTTTGTCTACATCTATATATGTGCACCGCATGCCTGTCTGGTGTTCACAGAGGTCAGAGGAAAGGTAAAATCTCCTGGAACTGGAGTTATAGATGGTTATGAGCCACCATGTATGTGCTGAGAACTGAACCTGGGTCCTTTGCAATAGCAGCAACCATTCTGAATCCGAACCTCTCAGCCATCTCTCCAGTCTTTCCAACAGTTAAGCAAGACTATCTTTCCAACTATCAGGCATGGATCTTTTCCAAACTTTGATCCCTCAAAGGTAATTATAATCTCCCATTCCCCATCCTCCTTTTGAAACAGGGTCTTACTCTGTAGCTCTGGCCTGCCTGGAGCTCACCATGTCTAGAAAGAGATCTGCCCACCTTGCCTCCCAAGTGCTGGGATTAAAGGTGTATGCCATTATTATACTATTTTTTTCTTCTTTCCCCCTCCTCTTCCTCTTTCCTCTTTTCCTTCTTGCCGTGCTCGGGTAGTGCCCATAATTTCACACATGCCACACACCCCAGCTTACCATTGATTCTTTAGTTCAGCGATTAGAGTAGGTGACTGTAATATAGTCAGTGGTAGAGAACATACCTAACATGCAGCCAGGTGCTTTCCCTCCCAACAGAGAAATTATTCTTTATATGCCCTTTAGAAGGTTTTTAAGTACGGTAACTCAGGATTCTGTCACTCACTAGCTGTGTGCCTGGACCAAGCTACCCAAGTTTCTGAGGGCAATTTATTCCTGTGTAAAAATGGGAACTTGATAATATTTAACTCCAGTAAGAAATCGATGATAACAATTTGTAGTAGGTGGGTGGCCCTTGTTGTTTTAATAAAATGTCACAAAACAAGATCTCCAGAGTAAATTGGGAGCATGGGGAACTTGGGGAAGGGCTTGAGGGAGAAGGGAAGAGGCAGGGAGGGGAGCAGAGAAAAATGTAGAGCTCAATAAAAATAAAAAAAAAAGAATAAATAAATAAATAAAATGTCACAAAAGGTAGTGCCTGTTTTCAAAGCAGTAGCAGAGAGTCAGCCTGTCACTAGCGTACCTCCTGTCCTGGCATTTGCCAGGAGCAAATGCTTCCCTAGTGCTTGCTCTACTCGGAGACTGAACCATTCTCTCTCTACAATTCTATTATTTTCATATTCCTGCTTCTCTTCCCCAAGGTGATGTAATACCCGGCCATCTGCTGCTCCCTCATCTAAAAGCCACTGCAAACCATGCTTTTCTGCAAATCTCTTCCAGGACCCTGCAGGAAGCATCCCCTGAGAGGCAGCATGCTGGGCATAGTCCAAATGCCATGCTCAGCAATATGACCTTCAAATCATTTCATTTCACACAAAAGACTTTATAGGACAAGCTCTCATTTGACTCAGGAATCATTTTAGTTATGACACACATAGCCATCCAATAGAGAGGCTAACTGGTTCCAATACAGCAAGAAGCCTTCGGGAGACATATTTACTCGTTCCTGTCTTAAGTGAGCTTGATTGCCAAAGATTGATAAAGAGTTCGGCTCTGACATCTGATTTCTTTTAGGAACACAGGCTGCTCAGACAATAGATTGATTCTTGGGTAAAATAAACAATGTGGATGTAGCTCACTTGGAAGACTGCTGGCCTAGCATGCACCAAGATTTGGGTTTGATCTCCTGCACTGAATAAAACCCGGCATGGAGGTTCACAAGCAGGCATGGGGGTTCACACATGCAATCCAAGCACCCAGGAGGTAGAAGCAGGAAAACCCATAGTTCGAGGTCATCCTTAGCTACCCACCCAGTTGAGCACAGCCTGGGTTACGCGAGAACCTATCTCAATTTTTAAATTGATTTTATTTGTTTTCATTTGTTTACTCATGAGTCAGGGTTTTACTCTGTTGCCTTGACTGTCCTGGAACTTGATCTGTAGACTAGGCTGGCCTTGGATTCACGAGAGATCCACCTGCCTCTGCCTCCCTAGTGTTGGGATTAAAGGCGTGAGTCATTATGCCCAGTTCAATTTTAAAAGAAAATAAACAAAATTAAATAAATTTAAAAAAAGAATAAACGACAGGAAGATATTTGATTTAGGGCTAGCTATCCCCTGGGGCAGTCTTGCCCTCTGTAATCTACTCACTCAGTCAGAAAGTAGTAATAAAAGGAACAACTGACTTTCTCTGGTCACTTTGAGGATTCGGCAGTCAATAAATTTGTGTATAAAGCTCCTGGTAACTCAGTGTTACGTAGCTAATTCTGGTAAATGTTAACCAGCTTCATTATCTCGTCTACCATGCTCTACTTCCTTACCTTTTTTTTTTTTAACTTCTCACTACTTCTACACTTTTTTTCTCTTCTGTATACTTTGACCTTAGCAAGCTGCTTTCGAGGGCTACAGCCGGCGAGGACAAGGCACCTGAAGACAAACAGGTCAGACAACCTGAGTTCAGACTCACGCGTGGAAGGAGAAAAGTGACTGCCTAAAGCTGTCCTCTGATCTCTCCCCACACCCTCATCAGAAACAAAAGTTCCTTCACTGTACACACATGCGTGTACAGCCTTGGATTAAAGCTGGGGAAGAAACTGAACACACTTGCAAACACACGAGCTAAAGAGGAATACAGCAGGGTACCTTTTAAAAACTTTGTGTAGTGCTGAGCGGTGGTGGCGCACGCCTCTAATCCCCATGCTCAGGGAGGCAGAGGCAGGCAGATTTCTGTGAGTTTGATGCCAGTCTGGTCTACAGAGTGAGTTCCAGGAGAGGCTCCAAAGCTACACAGAGAAACCCTGTCTCGAAAAACCGAGCAAGCAAGCAAACAAACAACAAAAACATTGTGTGATAGCTGTATGAACAGGAAATGGGAGTGACTCGCCTAAAGAACTTAGTTATATAATTTACATTTCATTTGCAAATATGTATATATATATATACATATACACACACATACACACACACACACACACACACACACACACACACACACCCCTATATATATTGGTTTTACAAGTCAGGGTTTCTTTGTGCTGTTTAACAGCTCTAGCTGTCCTGGAACTTGTTTTGTAGACCAGGCTGGCCTTGAACTCACAGAGACCTGTCTACCTCTGCCTCCTGAGTGCTGGGATTAAAGGCATTCACCACTACATATATCTTGATACTGGTTTAACAATGGGAAGACAGGAGCTAATTTCATTAGAGTCTAAACTTGGGTATAGTGGTGTATGCCTGTAAGCCTAGCACTTGGTAGGCTGAGATGAGATGGCCAAATTCAAGGCCAGCTTGGGCTCTGTAGGAAGACCGCTCTCAAAAAGGAGAGGTGGGAGGAGGAAGAGGAGGAGGATCTTTGGGTAACTAAGAGCAGCCAGGGGAAGTCTCCACCTCTCCTCCACAGCTTGTGCTCTCCACCTTATAAGTTGCACACAGTGTCACATGAGTGAGTGTCCTCTTGTGTCTTACTGTTTGGAGAGCACAAAGGTGACCAGCCATGGCACATCTTGTGCTCTGATTCACTGGAACTTGGCCTCCGCTGCATGCTGAGGCGGCCTGGGTGGAGGTTTCAAATGTGCCATGAGGTTTCCCAGCCAAATTCCTCTTGTGGCAACTTGAAAACTCACTATAAAAATAGCCCCGACTGAGGCAGCCTGACCTGTGACAAAGGCTGCCTAGCTCGGAACAGGGGCAAGAAAGCTGCTGTGTTTCCATCCCGGCCCCTCCCTCTCTCACCTTCACACTTCCGTGGATGGCATGGGTTTGCTTTAATATTGTGTTTTAAAATCACCCTTAAAAATTCAAGTCATCACCCTTAGGCCTGAGTCTCCTGTTTGGGAATGAATTTTCTCAGTTCTTGGTGTGCAGTAGGGGTTCATCTTGGGCCAGGAGTAGGGTTTAAAACAGCAAAATGGGGAGCTTTATGTTTTGCTCACACAGCAGCTGGATTTGGGTTTCCTGGTCAGGCCTTTGGCAGACCTCCAGAAAAGTCATGATACTTAAGGGAGTTGGGGTTGGTTTGTGTTCAAGTCCTGACTTGGGGCTTTTCAAGAGTTAAAGAAAGATCTGGAAACTTTGTTTTTAAGGTTCCAAGTATCTTAAAATTTTAGGGAATTTTTGTGGGTTAAAAAAAAGATAAAAATTAAGAGGCTAGGTTTTATCTTAGTGTTAGAGTCTTAATATTCGTGAGTCCTTGGATTCCATCTCCAGTTCAATCAACCAACCAATAGATTTAAGAAAGAGTAAATAGGCCGACAAGATGGCTTCTCAGGTAAAGGTGCTTGCTGCCAAGCCTGATGACCTGTATTTTATCCTAGGTTCTACATGTCAGAAGATAAGAGCCAACTCCAGAAAGTTGTTCCCTAACCTTCACATGCCCCCGACACACACACAATATAATAAATAAATGTAATTTAACAACAAAAAAATAGCAAATAGCATAGAATTTTTGCAAACTATATATTTATGTCATATATATCATATCTGTAAAAAATTGTGTGTGTGTGTGTGTGTGTGTGTGTGTGTGTGTGTTAGGGCTGGAACCCAGGGTTTCATACATGAAAGGCAAGTTCTCTGCTGCTGAGTTACATTCCCAGCCCCTTTGCTGTATTTTAAGTCTCTGTTTGTTCACTGGACAGTTTTAACTTAAGTTTAACTATAACATGATGTACTTATCTATTTGCCAGGCAGTGGTTTAATTTATTATGAGATGTGAATAGATGTCCCACACAGGTGTGTGGGTGGACCAGCGATGGGATACAACTTTAAAATCCAGACTTTCTTCTTGCTCTGTGTCTTTAGGGCTCAGTGTATACACTCATTTTGCAATGCCAATCTGAGGCTGGGACCAAATGTGCCCACTGTCTCTGTCTCTGCCGTTCTCTGCCTGGCTCTGTTTGCTCTGGTTGGGTGACCTTGAGCAAGCAGTTAGGTTTCTCCTGGTACCACAGTCCTCATTGGCGCCCACCTCATAGTGTGGTTTAGACAACTCCCACAGTATTGTTCATTTGGCTCAGGGGGAGGCATAGTAAATGCTCAATAAATATTAGTGTATGTCAGTCACTATTATTAGAGCCAAGGCTCACCGCCTTGGCCAAAGTTCACTCAATTGGTCTGTGTGGCTTACTGCCCCACCCTAAGAGTGTTCATTCTTTGTTTAGTCAACACATACAGAGTTTCTCTGTGTAACAGCCCTGGCTGTCCTGGGGCCTCAAAGTCACTGAGATCCACCTACCTCTACCTCCTGAGTGCTGGGCTAAAAGGCGTGCGTTACCACTTCCTGTCAGCTCATTCGTATAGAAGAATTAGTTGATTTTGTCCTGTCATGTAGATTCTAGGAATTGTACTTAGGGCATTAGGCTTTGTGGCAAACATCTTTACCCTCTGATTCTACTAGACTTTTTTCTACTCCTGTAACTAGCAACAGCCAATGGAAAAATAAGGCATACATAACTTTAGCACTTTAGTATTAGGTAAATATATCATCATATTTGCTATTTGCTATTAAATACTGAGCTGAGCAGTGGTGGTGCAGGCCTTTAATCCCAGCGCTCAGGAGGCAGGGGCAGGTGAGTCTCTGATTTTAAGGCCAGCCTGGTCTACAGAGTGAGTTCTAGGACAACCGGGACTATACAGAGACTCTGTCTCAAAAAAAAAAAAAAGCAAAACAAAAAATAAAGAAAAAAGAAGAAATACTGATTAATCCCAGCACTCAAGAGGCAGAGGTACGTTGATCTCTGTGAGTTTGAGGTCAGCTTGGTCTATATACTGACAGGACAGCTGGAGCTAATAGAGAGACCCCCATCACAAAACAAAATAAACAGAAACAAAAGAAATCACACTGAGGTCAGGTAGTACACGCCTGTAACCACAGCATTTGGGAAGTGGTAGCTGGAGGATCAGGAATTCAAGGCCACCCTTGCATCTTTGACACAAATGGCAAGTTTAAGACCACCCTGTCTGGGCTAAATGAGACTCTTTTTCAAAGACAGAGAAAAGGAGAGAGAGAAAGAGAATCAAACTGAAGGCTGGAGATACAGTGCAGCATAAAGCACATGCTTAGCACGCAGAGGGCTCAGGGTTCTTGCTTAGCTCCACACGTTTGAAAGAATAAACGCTGGAGTAAGGAGTGGCTAATGCCTGTAGTCCCAGCACGTAGGACGCAGAAGCGCAGGATCACTGCGTGGTCAAAGCCACCTTGCTCTACATAGTGTTGTGTGATGTTTTACTCTTTTGACTTTTTTGGAGGGCACACCATCCAGCTCCCAAATAAATCATGCATGCAGGCTTATTCTTAATTATAAATGTCTGGCCTTAGCTTGGCTTGTTTCTAGCCAGCTTTCCTTAACTTATATTATTCTGTCTACATTTTGCTTCTGGGTTTTTTCCTGTTCTCTCCTGTAAATCTTACTCTTACTCTGTGGATTGCTGTGTGGTGGCTAATCCCTGACATCCTCCTCTTCCTCCTTCTCTTTGTATTTTCTTTCTGCTTGCTCCACCTATCCTTGCTCCTGCCTTGCTATTGGCCATTCAGTACTTTATTAGACCATCAGGTGTTTTAGATAGGCAAAATAAATAAATAAATAAATAAATAAATAAATAAATAAATAAATAAGTAAATCGCAGCTTCACAGAGTTAAACAAATACAGCATAAACAAAAGTCACACACCTTAAAATAATATTCCCCAACAAGAGAGTTCCAAGCCAGGGACCCATAGCAAGACACTGTCTCGCCAGGCAGTGGTGGCACATGCCTTTAATCCCAGCACTCGGGAGGCAGAGGCAGGCAGATCTCTGTGAGTTCAAGACCAGACCAGCCTGGTCTACAGAGCTAGTTCCAGGACAGGCTCCAAAGCCACAGAGAAACCCTGTCTCGAAAAAAACCAAAAACCAAAAGAAAAAAAGAAAGACACTGTCTCAAGCAAGCAGAAAGGAAAAATAACAAAAAACCCCAAATATAAATAACAACAATAAACAAGAAATTAAAATTGAGATTTATGATTTATACTTTCCTTTTTTTTCTTTTGAGATTACTTAGGTAGTTCAAGCTGGCCTGGAGCAGCCTGTGTAGCTAAGGCTGGCCTCTAACCTGCAGTTCTCCTGCCTCAACCTGCTGAGTCTTTAGGTTAGAGACATGTGTCACCTCATCCTACTGCAGATGAATATTTAATTATGAATTATAGTTATTGTTAGTGTGTATATATGGTGTGTGTGTGCAGTCACTGGGCAAAGGACATGATGTTCATGTTTGTTAGTGCGAACCTTTGTGGAGCTGGTTTTCTCCATCAACCTTTATGTGGTTTATGTGGATTCCAGGTTCAAACCCTGTCATCTGGCTTACATGGCAAGCACTTTGACCTGTTGAGCCATGATGCCTGCCCTTCAGATGAGTATTTGTGCACCATCTTGCTCCACATCTTAGATAATTTCCATTTCTTGAGTGTTTTTGCTGGGGGCCAGAGACAGATGGGGTCGTGGCTTCACAAAGCAGCATCCTAGGGGGCAAGCAGATGATGCATGTGCTAAGAAACCCAGCACTTGCAGATGGTGTTAGGACTACCAAGGACTATCAAGGAAGGGAGCAGGGAGCATGACAGCACCGCTTAGCTTTCTGGAGGGGCACAGAGATCAGAATAAAACTCTGCTCCCTGAAAAGATAGCATGGGCCTTCTAAGACAGGACAGGAGCCAGAAAAAGGCAAAGGAAGTGTTTAGGGCCTCAAGTGGAAGAATGATTCCACTCCTGGGCTTGTGCAAAATGCAAGGCTTTCCCTAGTTACATTTTTCACCCTAAACTCCGTAGTCACCTGACTACTGGTTCCGTTCCCGAAAGGCATGGGGTGCAGGCAGAGGGAGCATCAGGTTTTAGGCATGGAGGCTGTGTGGCATGGTGGCCCAGCTCCCTTAAAATCCTAGCCTGTCGGGAGGCAGTAGGATTACAATTTCAGGAACGGCCTGCCTGAACTGCAATGTGAGTTTGAGGCCAGCTTGGGCAATTTAGTGATGAAAGCCTCAAATGTTCTTCTTGAAAGATTCACTTTTCTTTTTTAATGAAGTATATGTGTGTGTGTGTGTGTGTGTGTGTGTGTGTGTGTGTGTGTATCTATATGGGGGTTTGTTCATGGGTGAGGGCACATGATCTTGGATCCCAGAAGAAACATCTTGCGTCTCCTTGAGCTGAAGTTATAGGCTCCTGTGAGCCATCTGACATGGACTCTAAAAACTGAACATGGGTCCAATAGAAGAGCAGGAAGCTCTCTTAACCACTGAGCCATTTCTTTAGCCCCTGCTTCAACATTAAAAACATAAAAATAAAGCTGGTGGCACATACCTTTAGTCCCAGGACTCAGGAGGCAGAGGCAGGCTGATCTCTGAGTTTGACAGCAGGGCAGCCAGGGCTAGCTACCCAGAGAAACCCTATCTCTGGAAGGAAAAAAAGAAAAAAAGAAGAGAGAGAGAGAGAGACAGAGAGAGAGAGAGAGAAGCTTGGGGATTTAGATCAGTGGTGGTAGAGTGCTTGCTTAGCATGTGAGAAACTTTGGGTTCAGTCCTCAGTGTGATAAAAAAAACAAGCAAACAAGACCAACTGATGACAGACAGTGTTTGAGGATCAGAAATCCCATCCTTAAAACAGGAATGGACTAGAAAAATGTTAGTAGAGCCAGGGACTGAGAACTACCAAAAGAAATGAAAGTAAACCCTTGAAAGCCTTATGTACACTCATATTTGACATAAATTGATGATAATATCCAACTAGTTGTCAGAGCAAGGCTCCTAGGGCTGGAGTGGTTGGTTTTGGTCAACTTGACACAAACCTAGCTAGACATATCTGGGAAGAAGGAATCTTAGTTGAGAAACTGCCTTCATAATATTGACCTGTAGGGAAGCCTGTAGAACATTTTCTTGATGAATCATTGATGTGGAAGGGCCCAGTTTATGGTGGGTAGTGCTATTCCTAGGCAGGTAGTCCTGGATGATAGAAGAAACTTGGTTGAGCAAGGCATGAGAAGTAAGTCAATAAGCACAACTCCTCCATGGCTTCTGCTTTGTTCCCATCTCCACGTTCTTGTCTTGACTTTTTCCATGATGGATTGTGATGTTTAAGTGAAATAAAATTTTTTCTTCCCAAGTTGCTGGGTTTTTTGTTTGTTTGGTTTGGTTTTCCAAGACAGGCTATCTTGCCTGTCTTTTTTGTTTGTTTGTTTTGAGACAGGGTTTCTCTGTGGCTTTGGAGCCTGTCCTGGAACTAGCTCTTGTAGACCAGGCTGGCCTTGAACTCACAGAGATCCACCTGCCTCTTATCTTGACTTTCTTAACAGTTTTGGTTGTCCTGGACTCTGTAGACCAGGCTGGCCTTAAACTCACTGAGATCTGCCTGCCTGTGCTTCTTGAGCCCTGCCCCAAGTTACTTTTGATCTTGGTATTTTATTACAGCAATAGAAAGCAACTAAGACCAGAGGTTATGAGCTTATACTGCTGCTGCAGAGGACCAAAGTTTGGTTCCCTGCACTCCCGAGGGGAGGCATACAAGGACCCATAATTCCAGCTCCATGGGAATCCAATGCCTCTGGTCTCAGAGAGCACCTGAACTCATGTACACATGCTCTGCCTCCAGCACATACACATAAATAAAACAAAATAAACCTTAAAAAAACCCAAAGAACAAGGCTCTGGGTTTCCATTCTCCTATCCCCTACTGGTTTATATTTGTCTTTATAATTCACAGTGTTGGGAGGGAGGTGGGGTTGAGAGGAACTGAGAACTGCTTCACCACTCAGAGACTCTCAAGAGTGGTCCTCAACTCTGGGTACCCATGAGAATGCTCTGGGGGTGGGGGCTGAGGAGATGGCTCAGTGGGTAAGAGCACTGGCTCTGAAAGCTTGATCTGAGTTCAAACACCTGGCACTTACATTAAAAGCTAGGCATGGCTTTGCAGTGCCTGTGACCTCAGCATGGGGGCATGTAAAACAGGTGCGTCCTAAGAGCTTGCTGATTAGCTAGCCTCGCAAAAGCAAAAGGCTATAAAGCAGAGAGTGAGTCTGGGCTCTGATTGCATGCGTGAGCATCCACACTTGAATACTTCCATGCATATACCATGTGCTAGCACATGTATACACACAAAGAAATCCCTGGGGAAGTGTAATGACTGATGCCTTGTAACACGAGGGGCCGGCTTGGTCGGGGTTTCTGTCCTGCCACCAGGTCCCACAGCCGGCAAGTCCCAAAGAAATTCACACAGGGAGTCTCCATAAGTTACAAACTGATTGGCCCACTAGCTCAGGCTTATTAGCTCTTGTAGCTTATATTAACCCATTACTCTTATCTATGTTAGCCACATGGCTCAGTACCTTTCTCAGCTGGTAAGGTCACATCCTGCTTCTTCCGTGGTCCAGGCAAGAGTGCTGAGAGAGCTTCCTGCTTCGCAGAATTCTCCTATTCTCCTTGCTTCGCCTCTACTTCCTGTCTGGTTGTCCCACCTATACATCCTGGCTAATGGCCAATCAGCATTTATTTAAAACATGATTGACAGAATACAGACAATTCTCCCGCACCAATGCCTGGGGCTTACATTCAGGACTTATGATCAATGAGTTGAAGATGAGGCTATTTAAAAAAACAAAAAACCAAAAAAACCCACTATTTATAGCTGGGCGGTGGTGGCACACGCCTTTAATCCCAGCACTCGGGAGGCAGAGGCAGGCAGATCTCTGTGAGTTCAAGGCCAGCCTGGTCTACAAGAGCTAGTTCCAGGACAGGCTCCAAAGCCACAGAGAAACCCTGTCTCGAAAAACCAAAAAAAAAACAAAAAAAAAAAAACAAAAAACAAACAAAAAACAAAAAAGAAACAAACAAACAAAAACTATTTATTTTAGTGTGTGGAGGTCAGAGAACAGCTTGGGAGTTCATTCTGTCCTTCTGCCTTTGTGTGGATCCTGGACACTGAATTCAGGCTTTCACAATGAGTGCCAGCCCAGCAAGTTCCTTTACTGTAGGTTCCCACAGTGGCATTAATGGGGAAAGAACATTAACTGTTTAGGGTACAAACAGTTAAAAGTGTTTTCTAGAAAGGTTCTGCCAAGTGATACTCTCACACATGCGTTAGACTCACACTGCCCTTTACTGTACTGTATCTGAGGGTTAATTATTTCTATGGAAAAGCATCGTGCATGCTCAGGGACACACACATATGAGACAGATCCATAAGAATTGATCAACAGGATACAATTTCTGCATGCCATCTTTTTTTAACCCCTTCCAATTGTCAAATAGCCATATATTTCAGAAAAACTGTAGATTTAATTTTTTTAAAATATATTTTATTTATTTATTTACTGTACACGTACACACATCCCGTGGCACACGTGGAGGTCAGAGGACAACTTGCAGGTATTGGTGTTCTCCTATCACCAAGTGGGTCCCAGGGATCAAACTCAGCTCTTCAGTTTTGACAGGAAGTGCTGTTCTTTGCTGAGTCACCTCAGTGGGCCATATATCTGATTTTTACTCAAGGATTTCTGATTTTAGTTCTATGGATCCTCTTAAAGTCCCAAGAAGCCAGTACCATTAATGTCTCCATTTTACAGTGAAAGTCAAAAGTTTGTCATTACTCCCTCCTCTTATTTGAGTCAAAATTTGAACTCGGAGCCTTCCTTTCAATTGCTTTGATGACATTTTGTGACTTGGAGAGGTTAAAAAAAGGGGTTTGTGAAATTTTTCTCACAAATCTAAGGTTCTGGTTATTCTGCTGCTAATCAATTTGGAAGTCTACTAATTGGCATTGGGTAAAAGGCATCTGCAGCCTGACTGACAGCCAAGTTGAGCAGGGTGGGAGAGGGGACATGATCATTAAATATAAGTATTTCAGCCAGCTCTTGGAAAGGTCCAGCCACTTAGTGCCTTCTCCCTAAACTTCTCGAAACCTGGGTTTTGAAGGCTGTCCTGTTGTAAAATTCTTGGTTGATAGGTGCTCCATCAATATTGCTGAATGTTGAATAAAAGAACAAATAATTATTAGATAATATATGAGAATGTACTTGTGCTGGAGAGATGGCTTAGCAGTTAAGAAAATGTACTGCTCTTTCTTATTTATTTATTTATTTATTTATTTATTTATTTATTTATTTATTTGATTGACCAAGATAGGATTTCTCTGTGTAACAGTCCTAGCTATCCTGGAACTTGCTTTGTAGATCAAACTGACCTCGAACTCACAGAGCTATGTCTGCCTCTGCCTCCCAAGTGCTGGGACTAAAGATGTGCCTTCTCTTTTTACTTTTCATATTTTTTTCTTCATTTTATTTTTTTTAGGGGTAGTTTTTTTTGCAGTTTTTTTTCCAGTTCTTTTTCCCCATGATATTTATTGAGCTCTACATTTTTCTCTGCTCTTCTCCCTGCCTCTCCCATTCCCCCTTCAACTGTTCCCCAAGGTCCCCATGCTCCCAATTTACTCAGAAGATCATGTCTTTTTATACTTTCTACTTCCCATGTAGATAAGATCTATGTAAGTCTCTCTTAGTGTCCGCATTGTTGTCTAAGATCTCTGGGATTGTGGTTTGTAGGCTGGTTTTCTTTGCTTTATGTTTATAAACCACCTATGAGTGAGTACATGTGATAATTGTCTTTCTGTGTTTGGGTTACCTCACTCAAAATAATGCTTTCTAGTTCCATCCATTTTCCTGCAAAATTCAAGCTGTCATTATTTTTTTCTGCTGTGTAGTACTCCATCGTGTAAATGTACTACATTTTTTTTATCCATTCTTTGATTGAGGGGCATTTAGGTTGTTTCCAGTTTCTGGCTATGACAAACAAAGCTGCTATGAACATAGTTGAGCACATGTCCTTGTGGCACGATTGAGCATCCTTTGGATATATACCCAAAAGTGGTAGTATTACTGGGTCTTGAGGAAGGTTGTTTCCTAATTTTCTGAGAAATCGCCACACTGACATCCATAGGGGTTGGACCAGCTTGCATTCCCACCAGCAATGCAGAAGTGTTCCCTTTTCCCCACAACCTCTCCAGCATAAGTTGTCATCAGTGTTTTTGATCTTGGCCATTCTTACAAGTGTAAGATGGAATCTCAGAGTGGTTTTGATTTTCATTTCTCTGATGACTAAGGATGTTGAACATTTCCTTAAGTGTCTTTCAGCCATTTTAGATTCCTCTGTTGAGAGTTCTCTGTTTAAGTCTGTACTCCATTTTTTTTATTGGATTATGTGTTCTTTTGGTGTCCAATTTCTTGAGTTCTTTGTATATTTTGAAGATCAGACCTCTGTCTGATGTGGGGTTAGTGAAGATCTTTTCCCATTCTGTAGGCTGTTGTTTTGTCTTGTTGACTGTGTCTTTTGCTTTACAGAAGTTTTCAGTTTCAGGAGGTCCCATTTATTGTTTCTCTCAGTGTCTGTGCTGCTGGGGTTATAATTAGGAAGCAGTTCCCTGTGCCGATGTGTTCAAGTGTACTTCCCACTTTCTCTTCTAAAAGGTTCAGTGTGGCTGGCTTTATGTTGAGGTCTTTGATCCATTTGGACTTGAGTTTTGTAGATGGTGATAGATATGGGTCTATTTTCATTTTTCTACATGTTGATATCCAGTTAACAAGCACCATATAACAAGCACCACTTGTTGAATATGCTTTTTTCCATTTGATATTTTTTGCTTCTTTATCAAATATCAGGTGTTCGAAGATGTGTGGATTAATATCCGGGTCTTCTATTCGGTTCCATTGGTCCTCCTCTCTGTTCTTATGCCAGTACCAGGCTGTTTTCAGTACTGTAGCTCTGTAGTATAGTTTGAAGTCAGGGATTGTGATGCCTCCAGAAGTTCTTTTTTTGCCCAGGATTGTTTTGGCTATCCTGGGTTTTTTGCTTTTCCAAATGAAGTTGAGTACTGTTCTTTCAAGGTCTTTGAAGAATTTTGTTGGGATTTTGATGGGCATTCGGTCATATTTTATATATATATATATGTATATATACACATATATACACACACAAATACATACATACATACATATATATATATATAGTCTCATCACGTAGTCCTGGCTGGCTGCAACTCCTGGCATAGATTTGGTTGGCTTTGAACTCACAGAGATCTCTCTGCATCTGCCTCTAAGGGTTAGGCTTAAAGGCAGGGCTCAAGAACATGTACTGCTCTTACAGAGGACCTGAGTTCCGTTCCCAGCATCCATACCAGTTGGCTCAGCACTGCCTGTACCTCCAGCTCCAGGGCATCTGCTATCCCAGCTCTCCCGAGGCTGATATACCAGAAGTGTGAGTTGGAACCTAGCTGTGCTTTTTAATTTAAGCACCTGGCCGAACCCTTCTTTGAACTCCCCTCTTCAACGAGAAGGAAATGGGCATTTGTGAGGGTTCCCAGAACAATTTCAGTATGAAATGTGTGTACATGGGATGCATCTGTTCTGATGAAACAATCTTATTGAAGTAATTATCATTATTATTTTGCAGTGCTGGGGATTGAACCCCGGGGCCTCAGACATGGCAGTTGTGTAAAATGCTCTAACACTGAATATCTCAGCTCCACTAAATTATTATTATTATTATTTTTATTTGGTTTTTCGAGATAGGGTTTCTCTGTGGCTTTGGAGCCTGTCCTGGAACTAGCTCCTGTAGACCAGGCTGGTCTTGAACTAGCAGAGATCCGCCTGCTTCTGCCTCCCGAGTGCTGGGATTAAAGGCGTGGGCCACCACCGCCCGGCTAAATTAATTGTTTTTACAGTAGGTTGGTGGCCAGGCTTGGAGCTTGCCAATTCTTTGTGGGGATTTCTGTGTTGAGTCAAGGATCTTCTTTTCAGAAGACTCCGCTACGTGCAATGATAGGCCATGTGGTTGGCAGAGGAAGGAAGAGGGAGAGGAAAAAAATTCCCTTGTCTGTTGGGAGGATCCTCCTCGAGTGAGGGGTTTATGGGCATGCTGGACAACCAGAAGGTGGGAAGATGGAAGGGACATACACAAAGGGAGCTATATCCTCATAATTAAGTACTTTTAGTAATAATTTTCTTTTTTGGGGCGTGGGAGTGGTTAGGGTCTCATGTAGCTCAGATTGGCCTGGAACTTGCTTTGTAGCTGAGGGTGATCCTGAACTTCTGGTTTCCGTTTCCTGAGTGCTGGGGTTACAGACAGGTCAGCATGCTGCATTCATGGGGTGCTGGGGACAGTGCTTCGTGCATGGTGCTTTGTGAATTCTACCTACTGTACTTTCAATTACATAAATAATGTATACTTCTCCTTGTAATGCAAAATGATGGCCTAAAACTTCATGCGGAAAAAGGTTTAAATACTTGCTTGATGCACATCTTGATCACTTTTTAAAATGGACCTGAGGCTGGGGCTATGACTCCATCTTTGAAGTGCTTGTCTTGCAAGCAGGAAACCCACCAGAAAAAGCCAGATATGGTGCCACCGCTTGTAATACCAGCGTAGAGGAAGCCGACAGGCTGCTCCCTGGGGCTCTCTGCCAGTCAAGGTGAGATCCTGTTTCAATATACAAGGTAGCTGGAGGTTTAGGAGCAGCACCAGAAGGTGGACACCTCGTTTTTAGACAAGCACACAAAGAAGTACACAGTGTTCATACAATGTGCCCAATACTTCAGCGAATTCTTTCTGTAATGTTTAGGTAACTAGTCTCTTTCCACTGGAAGGAACCAGAGGATTACAAAGCAGTTCATGAGGCAGGAAGCAGGGGTTGGTGGTCTTGGTTTTCACATTTGGAAAAAGGAAGAAGATACCAGGACACCATGACATTTCAGGTGAGGGCTGAAAAGCTGTCGACTTGGCTTCCTCTTCCTCTATTTTACTATTCTCATTTTTATTCTCTAGGAGGATGGTAGGCAAGTGGGCGCATGTGAGCGCCAAGGGCACGACTGTGGGGGCGGCGAGCGCGCGGCGCACAAGGGCACGCCCCACTTCCAGTCCTCCATTGGACGTCTTTTCACACCTGACTGCCGGCCCCCCGTGTGTACGGCCGAGGGAGTGTGGACTGGGGGGGGGAGAGGGAGGAGGAGAGAGATGGAGAGTCCCCTCTCCCGTGATGCCCCGCGGCGGAGCCACACAACTCTCCCCTAGCCGCAGTCCTACCCGCAGCCCAAAACGACCAGGGAGGTCGCTTTCGTCCCGCCCCTCATGCAGTTCTCGCCCAGTCTCCAAAGCCCCACCCCTTTCGGCTACGCGAGCGAAGCCTCGCCCTGACATCTAGGTTCCCATAGCTCTGGCACCTATCAAGTCCCGCCTTCCGGCTTCGCCCCACCCCTCTCCTGGTTCATCACAGACTCCGCCCCCAGAAGCCCCGCCCCTTCCCCCAGGCTATGGGCACGCCGGCACCGCCCCTCGTAGGTGACCCTGCTCCCGTCTCAAGCCCCGCCCCCTTCATATTTGGCGAGCGATGGCCCCGCCCCTCACCCCCCCCGTGCCGCCCCGCCCCATGTTCAGACTCCAAGGGCGTCGGCACCGCCCCTCGCTCCCAGCATGCCGTGCGGCAGCGGCGGCGCGGCGGGCGGAGCCGGGAGGCGGGGAAGCCGTGGCCGTGTGAGCGTGAGGAGCCGCCGCTACCGCCTCCTCGCTGTCCTCGTCCTCCTGGGCCCCAGCGTCGCGGGTCGCGCGCTGCCCTGGAAGAGACGTCGCCTCGCCTGCCTCCGCCTCCCTTTCGCCGCGCCGCTCCCGCCTCCTGCTCCTGCGTTGCGGGCTCCAGCGGAACCCGGAACGGCCGTCCGCCTCCCCCGCCCTCCGCCGCCCCCTCCGCGGCTTCCTCCTCAGCCCCGGGCCAGAGCGCAGTGTCGGCTGCGGCCGGTTCAGGCGGCGACTCGCGCTTCTTCGGGCGGCGGCGCTTGGCCATGTCGTGTCGGGGAAGGTAATGAGCCGCAGAGCCCCGGGGTCTCGGCTGAGCAGCGGCGGCGGCGGCGGCACCAAGTACCCGCGGAGCTGGAATGACTGGCAACCCAGGTGGGTGACCGCGTCGAGCCTCGTCTGGAGCTGGCCGAGGCCTAGGCCCGTGGGACTGGGAGGCGCGGCCTAGGCCCGCCGCCCCTAGAGCCGGGCGCGGCTTCCTGGGTGTCCTCCGGGCCTGGCCGCGCAGGAATGCCGCGGCCAGCCCAGGCCTCTGTGCCCGGCTGTCGGCCTCGTTCAACCCGAGGGCTGGAGCAGTAGCTCCGAACTTGGGTCGGGGAGGGTGGAGGAGGACGTTCCGCTGCCATCTCTCCGTTTTGAGGTCTGAGGTCCAGGAACTCTCCCTGTTACCCATTAACTTCCTCGGCTTTTCCTCGTCCAGTCCCCGCGCGAAAAGACCACCTTACCTCTGCTCCCTTCTGCACTCGCACGTGTTAATTAATGTCTTTTAAAAGCCCCGAACTCCAGCCGAGGCCTTCCTCTGGATTTAGGCAGGACGTTAGTCAGCCAAAAGATGTGATTGTGGGACTGTGAATGGAATCGACCCAACCTGGCATTAGGGAATTTAAGTTTTCCCTAACTGCAGAAACAGTTATTTTGGTGAACAGCAATTTACCTAGACACTTGGGAGTGAGTTTGGACACGGGAGTAGGGAAATATTCTGTTGCATGGAGGAGTTGGGGTCTGGTTGGATTTAAAAATATTAGAAGCATTAACTCGAAAGAAAAGTTATTTCCAGCCAGGTTTTTCTGATTATGGACCGGTTGTGCTTAATTTAGCTTTCTATTCTTTGCTGAGTAAATGCTTCAAGTATTCAGTGACTACTTGAGCTGTAAAACAGTACTTAGGACTAACTAAATGTTTAAGCCTCTATTTCAGTGGTAGTTGATGTATTCTTTGGAGTATACTCCATTGTAATTGTTCAGAAATTGACCACGTGAATGGAGAGCACACAAGTTTTGGGGGTTGGTCTTGCTTTCTAGAATGATTTGGACGTAAAGGATTTTATGAGGGGTTAGACTGTAGCATTTTAAGAATTGGTAGAGAAGTTAAAATGATCATCTATTAATAGGAGCACACTTAGTTTTGACTGATGTGCGTTCCTAAACATTATGTCTGTTGAGAACTGATGTTTGTGACCAAACACGATTTAAAAAGTGAATGCTTGAGTCTAGAATTGAGAAATGAAGCAGTTAAAAAGTGTTTGCAGAATCGTAACTTTGTCTTGCCCTGTATGAGGGTTTGTGCAGTGTGTTAAACAAAACAAGCTGACTGATTATTTACATTGACGTGCTTTGTTATTTTTACTTTTATTGAAATGTTTGAGATTTGATTTTAAGCCGCTAACATTAAATGACTTATTTAATTTATTAAATTAACTTTAATTTGACTTTTGATAGAGCTCTCATTTAAAAATGGATTCTACAGCCAGTCTAGGTGCCAGACACTTTCAATCTCTGCAACTGGGAGATAGGGACCGGTGAATCTCTGGAGTTTTGAGGCTAGTCTGGTCTACAAGAGTTCAGGACAGCCAAGGCTGTTCCACAGAAGGAAAAACAAAGAAACAAAAAATGGATTCTACTACTTTTCTGCATCATGACTTGAATATTTAAGAGAACTTAATCTTTAGAAGACTAAAATACTCTTCTCAAATACAGCTTTTGGAAAATAATAGCTTATAGTTCTAAAGAAATAAGTATAAGAGTTACAGCCACATGCTGGGGTCACCCGACTTCTTAGCTTGACAGATATAAATCAGAATTGTTTATACAACTAAGAAATATGTGCATAGGTTGTTAATAAATGTTGCCAGTGTTTCAGGTGCTTTTTTTTTTTGGCTGAGTAAGAGTGTATGGGGAAAGGATGAAAATTTCCTGTGAGCTCTGATTGGGTAGGGGTTACTATGAGATACACGCTTGGTTCTGTGGAATAACAGTTTACAAGGTTGGAACTACTTGCTTTTTTTATTTTGTTTGTTTTTGAAGACAGGGTTTCTCTGTGTAGCCCTGGCTCTCCTAGAACTTGCTCTGTGGACCAGGCTGGCCTTGAACTCACAGATCCGCTTGCCTCCCCAAGTGCTGGGATTAAAGGTGTGTGTGTGTCGCCATGCCCGGCTCTTTTTTTTTCTTTTGGTTTTTTTTTTTGTTGTTGTTGTTATGGAGGAAATAGGAATATAGGCATACTCCCTAACAGAACTTGATTTATTAGTAAGGTGGCCATGATTGATTTGCTAAATAACCAGTGAAAAATCTCATGTTTGTAGTTCATATTTTTTGTAGTAAAATTAGAGGTCATCCTCTTTCCTTTTTCTCAGATTATGCAGCTGCTAATGACACAGTGGAAGTTTTTTTTTTTTTTTTCCCCCAAGACAGGGTTTCTCTGTGGCTTTGGAGCCTGTCCTGGAACTAGCTCTGTAGACCAGGCTGGTCTCCAACTCACAGAGATCCATCCGCCTGCCTCTGCCTCCCTAGTGCTGGGATTAAAGGTGAGTGCCACCACCGCCTGGCAAGGGAGATATTTACTTTTACCATATATTTTTTTTCTTCTTCTTCTTGATATTTACTTTTACCATATATTTTCTTTTTCTTCTTCTTTTTTTTTTTTTTTTTGAGACAGGGTTTCTCTGTAGTTTTGGAGCCTGTCCTGGAACTAGCTCTTGTAGACCAGGCTGGCCTCGAACTCACAAAGATCCACCTGCCTCTGCCTCCTGAGTGCTGGGATTAAAGGTGTACATGACCACTGCCTGGCTACCATATATTTTCAAGTGCAGAAAGACTTTATAGTTCATTTAAATCTTTTTTTTTAAATGTTTATTTGTGTGGGCATTTCTCTGCCACAGTGAGCAACAAGTAGATCAGTGAGTGGAGATCAGAAGTCTGTTCTTTCTACTATATGGATTCTGTCTATTTAACTCAGGTCATCAGGGTTGGCAGCAAGAGCCTTTATTTGGGGAGCCATCTTGCTGGCTCTCAAATCTTAAAAAAATTGGTTATTTTATGTATTTATGTATGTCTGTAGTATATGTATGTGCACCTTGAGAGCCAGGAGAAGTCAGATTAGGGAGGTAGATCCTCTGGACTGAAGTTACAGGCAAGTTATTAGCCATCATGTGGGTGCTGGGAACCAAACTCTGGTGCTCAGAAAGATCAGCAAATGCTCATAGCTGCTGAAGTTCTGTCCCACCCCCCATAAGAAAGGGTCTTGATTGTGTTTCCACTTCTAGGTAAGGTTGCCAGGTGTCTTTTCATTCAAATAATTTTTATTTTTCTGTTATCCCCCCACCATATTTATGGAGGAGCCCTGACTTCTATGGAGGGGCAGGTGAGGAGGGTTCAGGCAGTTGAAAAAGCAATTCTTGGATGAGAATGTGGGAAGCAGCCCTGGGTTTGATCCCTAGCTCCGTAACCAGGGTGTAATAGCACATACTAGTAATTCCAGCAGTGTTGTGGAGTTACATAAGAAATTCAAGGTCGAGCCGGGTGGCGGTGGCACAAGCCTTTAATCCCAGCACTTGGGAGGCAGAGGCAGGTGGATCTCTGTGAGTTCGAGGTCAGCCTGGTCTACAAGAGCTAATTCCAGGACAGGCTCCAAACCTACAGAGAAACCCTGTCTTGAAAAACCAAAAAAAAAAAAAAAAGGAAATTCAAGGTTACGTAGTGAGTTCCAGGCCAGTCTGAGCTACACATACCCTGCCGCAAAACAACAGAAAAAGAACACTTCTTGTCAGCTTCTTTAGAATTAGTTTGTTAGTTTGTCATGGCATTCATAGTAAAAGGAATCCCTCATACATATCCACAGGAAATGTCTCTGTTGGTTGAATAGCCTGCTATGGTAAGGCAATTGAGCAAGTTTACCAAGGCCACTAGAAAGAACTTTAAGATAAGTGTTTAAGGACCACTGACCTTGTAGTCCTTCAATGGTCCCCCACACCAAACAGGATTTCTCTGTGTAGTTTTGGCTGTCCTGGAACTTGCTCTGTAGACCAGGGTGGACTTGAACTCAGAGATTTGCCTGCCTCTGCCTCCCTTGAGGCTCACAGCTGTCTGTGTAAATCTGTCTCCACAGGATCTGAACACATATGTAGAAACACACAGAGTAATTAAAAACATAAATATTGGGAAAAAAGAATGCATCCAATAGATCTTATTCCTTTACTTGGGAGTCTTAATTTATTTAACACATGTGTATTGTTGTACATTAGGTATCTGTGGTGCCCAAGATTTTTCTGTCCTACCTTTTTTTTTTTTTTTTTAAATCTGTTTGAGCTTACCTCTACATAGCTCAAGCTGATCTCAAACTTAGGTCCTCTTCCCTCAGCCTTGAGTGGTTGGAGTTACTGGTATGTGTCTTAGTGCCCCCCCCCCCTTTTTAGGCTGCTTTTTTGTTGTTGTTTTTTTTCGAGATAGGTTTTCTCTGTAGCTTTGGAGCCTGTCTTGGTACTAGTTCTTACAGACCAGGCTGGCCTTGAACTCACAGAGATCCACCTGCCTCAGCCTCCCGAGTGCTGGGATTAAAGGCATGCCCCACTGCCGCCCGGCTATTTTTAGTCTTCTAAGTGGATGAAACAGTATTAGGACTAGTTACCATTTTCAGTAGGCAGATCAAAATTCTCAGGGGTACAAAGCGCCATGTGAAAGATCAAAAGATAGAAGTGTTGTGAAATTAGAGTTAGATATTTATGTCTGATAATGAAAAGTTGGGGTTTAAGATGGGCAGTGGTGGCACACGGCTTTAATCCCAGCACTTGGGAGGCAGAGACAGGCAGATCTCTGAATTTGAGGCCAGTTTGTTCTACAGAGCTACTTCTAGGACAGCCAGGGCTATACAAAGAAACTCTAAAAAAAGGGGTGGTGGTGGTTTACTTTGGAGACAGGGGTCTTGCTATTATTGCACAGGGTGGCCTTTTTTTCTTTTTCCTCCTCCTGCCAAGACAGGTTTCTTTCTGTAGCCTTGGCTATCCTGTAACTCACTCTGTAGACTAGGTTGGCCTTGGACTCACTCTGCCTCCCCAGTGCTGGGATTAAAGGTGTATTCCACCATTGCCACCACTACCACAGCCTGGCCACCCACACTGGTTTAATGCTTCTTGCTCTTTTGGAGTGCTAGGATTAGAATATAGGCTGTATAGCTCCTGCTGGCCTGGAAGTGCATTTGTAAAATATACTAGCCTGGAATTATGCCTGCCTCTGCCTCCCGAGTGCTGGGATTAAAGGCATGTGCCACCTCAACTGACTGACGTTAGAATTTTGAGATCAGGGCCAGGCAGTGGTGGCGCATGCCTTTAATCCCAGCACTCGGGAGGCAGAGGCAGGCGTATCTCTGTGAGTTTGAGGCCAGCCTGGTCTACAAGAGCTAGTTCCAGGACAGGCTCCAAAGTCACAGAGAAACCCTGTCTCGAAAAACCAAAAAAAAAAAAAAAAAGAATTTTGAGATCAGAGTTGTTTTTTCTACTTTTTGTGAATATGTACTAAGTCTGGTGTCCATAGATATATATAATACACTGAAAAAAATCATAAAATTGAACAGAGCTAAATATCTCATTGCTGTGAATGGGACTTTAAGTAGAATTTAATGAGTATGTATGAACTTTTGTCTGTATTGTTCACTGGACTCAAGTTTTTGTTTTGTCTGTATTGTCTACTGGGCTTAAGTGATTCTTCTGCCTCAGTCTCACAGTATTAGGAAACACAGCTGCAGGCCACTATACCCCACTGATTATCATTTTTACCTGTTCTATATTACAGATTGCTTAGTACATTGGGAGTTTTCAACTAATGGTATATTAGTGCTTTTCCAACAGAAGTTGATTTTTTTGTTATCAAATAAACCCTTTATAAAAAACACTTGTCAGGCAGTGGTGGCACATGCCATTAATCCCAGCACTCGGGAGGCAGAGGTTGTTGGATCTCTTTAAGTTCAAGGCCAGCCTGGTCTACAGAGTGAGTTCCAGGACAAAGTTACACAGAGAAACCCTGTCTCTTAAAAACCCAAAAAAACCAAAAAAACAAAAACCCCAAAAAACAAACACTTGACAATTATAACTCCAGTTATCAGGCTTGTGCAAGTGCCTTAACTCATTGAGCATCTTGTTGGTCCTTTGTTTCTTTTTTAAAATTGGAGCATGACTGAACATTAGTATTACACAGGGTTTCTCTGTGTAGCCTTGGAAGTCCTGGAACTTCCATAGACCAGGCTGGCCTCGAACTCAAGAGACCTGCCTGCTTTTACCTACCTAGTGCTGGGTTAAAGGCATGCACCACCACTGCTGCCTGACCCAAACTTTTTAAATTTTTGTTAAAAAATGTGTATGGGTGTTTTGCATGTCTGGGATACATGTGCAGGCCTTGTCCTCACAGGCCAGAAGAGTATATTGGATCCCCTGGGACCAGAGTCAGATACCCACATATTGGAGGGGGCTGCTTGTTCGTCCCGGCTGCCCAGAACTGAAATAATCACACAGAAACTATTAATTAAATCACCTCTTGGCCCAGTAGCTCTAACTTCTTATTGGCTAACTCTTACATATTAATTTAACCCATTTCTCTTAATCTATGTATCACCATGTGGCTGCTGCTTACCAGCTAAAGTTCTGTCGTCCATCTCTGGCCGGGCTACAGAGCTTCTCCCTGACTCTGCCTCCCTTCTCCCAGCATTCAGTTTAGTTTTCCCCCCACCTGGCTTTGTTCCCTTATAGCTCTGCTATAGGCACAAAGCAGTTTTTTTATTCATTAACCAATAAAGGCAACACATAGAAGGACCTCCCATACCACCCTTAGATAATTGTGGGCACTAGGAATTGAATGTGAGCCTTCTGCAAGAGCAGTCTTAATTGTTGAACCATCTTTCTAATTCCTATTTTAAATTTAAGAGATAATAAAATAGTTTTAACTATGAAAATATTATTACCAGTACATATTGATGCTTTTTGGGGATATTTTTGATTTGCAAGTGAGAAATCAGACTTTAAAATGGCAGAGCATACTGTATCATAAGGCCTTATCGACATGGGTTTGATCATAGAAACTGCTGAATTGTTCTCTAAGTAATAAAAAAATGGCAGAGCATATGGATTGTGTATTATAGTATTGGTATATCTATTTTTGTATTTGATTAGTGGAGTTTCAGATTTGGGGACTTAGAGAGGAGGAAAGACTATACAGTTGAGTGGAACATTCTGGTCTCTGACATTGCATGCACATGAGATGCATTGGTGTGATGAAATTGGTCTATACAGTTTTTGTGGTAAGCTTGGAGAAAATCTGAATCAGACAGAATGGTTGCTGTAATACAAGCTCTTCCTGATAAATTCTCTCAGTTTAATTAGAAGCAGGATGCCTGTGAGGAGTAAGACAAGTAAATGATGAAGCTAAAGAGCTGGACTGGAGCTGGACTGTTGACTTTGGTCATAGTTCAAGTGTAATTAGAATGGCTTGAGCCATTGAAATTTAAAACAGCCGAGTGCCTTCGATTAGGAAGATTCAATCTGTTGTTTCTTGAAGGGTGTGTATCTGTAAGCCCAGTTGGCAAGGGCAGACAAAAGGCTGCTGAGGATCTAAGTCATGTATTCCTTCTGTGTTCTGTTTATAGTGCATGATTGAAGCTCAGACAAAAACTTCCCAATATGTGGGAACTTGGGCTAGCAGAAGCCTTTCATTTGTTGTCTGTTAGTTAAGGGTGATCACTTAGGTGAGTAAGTCTTTCTCCTTGTCCATACTTGTCACCTTAGTAAACAAGACATGCCACACTTCTAAAACAGATGTGACCATAGTAACTTTTAAGGAACATTGAATTCTCATATCAGTAGGGTTTCCTGCTTTCCCTATTCTAATTACCAAAAACAGATCTGTGGAGTTCCTGTCATTGAACTGTCCTTGGAGGAGTCACACAAGCTGTTTATTTCAGGTCATTTCATAGTATCATTATTTTGATTACCTGAAATTGGTGTCACTTTGTCAGAGCTTGTATTTTTGGAACTACAAAGAAAAATAGACTTTCTCTCGTATAAAGACCTAAAAGCAGAGTTTGTAGAAAATATGTGATTTAATTCCTATACACAATAGGCCATCTTACTTTATTTTGTTTTCTATTTCTTTAGAGTGTTACCAACTTGCTTACTCAGAACTGTTTGGTTTTAGAAAGTTAGTTCTCCCTCTTCTCTTTGTTTATTGAGTGAACTCCATTGTGTATGTGTGGTTCTTTTGTTTTGTTTTTCGAGACAGGGCTTCTCTGTGTAACAGTCCTGACCGTCCTGGAACTTGCTTAGCAGACCAGGCTGGGTTTGAACTCAGAGATCCACCTGCCTCTGCCTCCTGAGTGCTGGGATTATAGACATGTGCCACCATGCCCAACTATGGTTCATTCTTCAGTATTTTTTTTTTTTTGATGGATGTGTATACCTCTGTAGCCACGGTTCCTAACAACAGACAAATTTTTCAGTTGAGTTACCACCACCACCACCACCACCACCACCACCCCACCCTGCCAGCAGCAGCAGATGGTTGAGAGCATGCATTAACTTTTTTTTAAACACTTTTTTATTTGTGTGTATGTGGTGGTGGTGGGGCTTACACAGGTACCTCATTTCATTTGTGGAAGTCAGTAAACCATCTTGCAGGCGGTCAGATGTGGCATTAAGTATCTTTACCAAATGAGCATCTTGCTGGCCCTACTTTGAAATCTTTTGTAGAGGGGACGTCTTTATATATTGTGTCAGGATTTATTATCAGTTTAGTCTTCATTAGATTTTTGAATCTTACTATCTTCAATGTATTTCTGTTAACTATTGCTGTAAACATTGCTTGCTAACTTGGAGTATCTGAAGTATTGAAAAGTTTCAGATGGTAGACCCATTTTTTGGTGTCTTGAGTGCTGGAATGCATAGGAGGTCCTCATCTGGCTAGACTTATTCTAGGAGCTACAGATTCTTGGCCTTCTATCCACACTCTTTTTTTTTTTTTCAGCTTTGATTCTTAACTCAGATCCTTCTGCCTTTCCAAAGTTTGTAGCTAATATCGGTGAATGCTTATCACATCACTTACTCATTTTGTTACCCCAACTAGTGTTTAGGTTGAAGAGAACAGATCCAGTCATTTTCCCTCCCTTTGTGTGTGTCTGTGTGTCTGTCTTATTTGCTCTAAGGCGGCACCTCAATATTTGCAGTTGTTCTTGCTACAAAGTGGTAGCTTCAACTGTTCTGAAGTTTTTCCTTCTCAGAAGGTTCAGCCTGGCTGTTCTTAGACTGTTAAGAGGGACACAGACTTTTAAATACCATATCCTGGGTTTTCTTCATACTACTTAACCATCACCCCCAAATCTTCATGTTTGCATTCCTCTATTAAGTATAGTGTGTGCTGATCTCCCCCCCCCCCCAGACAGGGTTTTGCTGTAGTTTTAAAGCCTGTCCTGGAACTAGCTCTTGTAGACCAGACTGGCCTTGATCTTACAGAGATCCGCCTGCCTCTGCCTCTGGGATTAAAGGCAATCCGTGTGCCACCACTGCCTGGCTAGTGTGTGGATCTTCTTTAAGTCATGTTTTACATCTGTATCCCTATCCATCTTGCTAGTGCATCAAAAATAGTATGTAGTCTCCCCTTCTCTCTTTAAAAACAATTTTATTTTGCGACAGGGTCTCACTATGTAGCCCTATCTGACCCTAAACTCAGAGATCATCTACCTCCCTGTGCTGGGATTACAGATGTTTGACACCATACCTGGTTTTATTGTTTGAATGTCAGTATAGTTGTCCCTTGTTATCTGTAGAGGGGCTTGACTCCAAGACTCCACTCAGATATCCAAATTCTCAGGTGCTGACATACCTTCTTTAAAATAGTGCAATATTTGCTCATTTGTTCATACCTCTAAAGTATCACTGAATGCCTTATGCACCTATTGGTTTGTTTATCAGGGAATGATGGAAAAAAAATCTTGCTGTACGCTGCTAGTACATATGCATTGTTTTTCAGGTATACTTTGGCCATAGGTCATAGTTGATAAAGGTGGTATTTGGAGTCTGCACATTTCTGTTTTTACATAGTACCTGAGTTTATAAACCTGTTAGCCTAGGCAGCATTTGGAGAGGACTTGTTCTACTTACAGCAGGCCCAGTTAGCCTGAGGCAGCAAATTATACAGCTAATCAAGCAGCTTCAAGGAATCATTGTTTTAATGGTCTTTGGTAGCCAGCTCTTAAATAGAAGGAAGGACAAGGTAATTAAGATTCATAGGTCTTATTAATCTTGAAAAACACTTTGCTTATATTTTGAAATTCTTTAACACATTGGCCTCTTACCCCACATCTGTTATATCTATACATATTAATTATGTAAACTAGTCCATTCACTAAAATATTAAGTACTGGGTTGAAGTTGTTGATGTCCCTTTAGAATGCCTGGGGCAATTTTAGTTCTGCACTTGTTTGGAGGAATGAAACCCTGCTTTCCCAGAGCCAACAGTTTCTGAAACAGTGCATGGCTCCATTCATTTTAATGTTTGTATCCTTTCTTTTTTTTTTCTTTTTTTTAAAGATTTATTTATTATGTATGCAACATTCTGCCTCTATGTATGCCCGCACGCCAGAAGAGGGCGCCAGATCTCATTACAGATGGTTGTGAGCCACCATGTGTTTGCTGGGAATCGAACTCAGGACCTCTGGAAGAGCAGCCAGTGCTCTTAACCACTGAGCCATCTCTCCAGCCCCAATGTTTGTATCCTTTCAAAAAGTGAAATTGTATTCTGGTTAAAAATGACTTCTTGGAGGCTAGTATCAGAATCAGTATCAATATTTAGTTGAAAAGAAAGCATCTTAGAATTTGTTGTAAAAAGATCAATTGCATTTCTTGCCTGCCTTTACTGTTTTTAGGTACCTGAGGAAAAATGGAACTTGAGACAGAGTGATTATTCAGTAGCTGAGTTTAAAAGGACCCACAGATTGTATTCTACTAAAAATGATTATGTCATTGTTTGGAATATTAGCAGCACTCTAAATGCAGTATTGTGTTCCATTTTGAAGATAACCGAAGTTATGAATGAATTTATGGGTAATAATTAAGGTTATGTGTAGTATTCTCACTGGCTGTAAAACCAAGTTTTCTTTTAAAAAAACTTTTTCATTTGTATGTGCACTCAAGTGCATATATTGCAAACATGAGTCAGACCAATTTTGTGGAATTTGTTCTTCCACTTTTTTTTTAAAAGATTTATTTATTTATTATGTATACAACATTCCTTCCATGTGTGCCTGCAGGAAGGATCAGATCTCATTATAGATGGCTGTGAGCCACCATGTGGTTGCTGGGAATTGAACTCAGGACCTCTGGAAGAGCAGCCAGTGGTCTTAACCACTGAGCCATCTCTCCAGCTCTGTTCTTCCACTTTTTACAAGGATCACAGGATCAAATTCAGGTCATCAGGTTTATATGGCAAATGCCTTTATTTGTTGAGGCATCTTGCCAGCCCTAAAAACAAGTTTTCTAAAAGAAATATGGTATTTAAGTGGATTGTTTTACGTAGTTATTATAATGCACGTTGCCTTTATTTCATTGTAAGTTATTGAGGACACAAAATTTCACTATAACTACTGTTCTTGTATTTTGAAAGGTTGTGTGTGTGTGTGTGTGTCTGTTTGTCTGTCTTTCTGTCTGAGGATTGAATGCAGGGCCAAGGACTTGCTAGGCAAGTGTCCAAGGACATGCTAGGCAAGTGTTCGCTATTGAGCTATATCCCACCCAGTCCCTTATTTGTTTCTTTGAGACAAGGTCTCATTATGTAACCCTGGTTGGCCTGAAACTTGTTAGGTAGACCAGAATGGCCTTGAACTCACAGAGGTACACCAGCCTTTGCTCTTCCCCAAGCTGCTGCTACTGCTTCTCCTCTTTTATTGTCATTTATTTATTTATTTATTTAGAGACAGTGTTTCATTATGTAGCACTGGCTGACCTGAAACTTAGTTTGTAGATCATACTGGCCTCAGACTCAAAGAGGTCCACCTGCCTCTGCCTCCCAGGTGCTGGGATTAAAGGTGTGCACCACCACTGACAGTTGTCTGCTTTATTTTTAACAGACACAGTTGTACATGTGTATTGGGTACGAACTGAAGTTTAGATAAATGTACATAGTACATATTATATACATATAATGTTGATGGATTAAATCAAGCCAATTTTCTTAACTTTTTTTGGATGGGAGGAGAGCTATTTAAAATGTACTTTGTTTTTTTTTATTTTTTTTCATGATTTTATTATTTTTGGATGTAGGGCTCTCACTGTGTAGCTTTGGCTGACTTCAAATCTGATATCTTCCAGCCTTAGCTTCCTACTTGATGGTATTACAGGTTTGCATCCACATACCTAATTTTGAAATGCACTCTTTGGAGTATTTCGAAGTACAAAGCAATTGTTTCTGTCAATAGTCATTCTGTTATGGCAGATTATCTGGAAACATTTTTCCATTTGAGAGTTTGTATTCTTTGGCCAGGAACTTCCCTTTCTTCCCCATTCTTCTGGTCCATTAAAAATCCACTGTAGTTGACAGAGGCCTGTCATTTCAAGTACACTGGAGGCTGAGGTAGAAGGATGGAAGGTTCAAGGCCTGTCTGGGCAACTTAGTGAGGCCCTATCTCAGAAAAAGAGAGTAAAAGGATGGAGATAGTGGTGGCATATTGGCTTAGTATGCATGATTCCTCAGGTTTGATCCACAGGCAACATTACCATTCACTCTAAGAACTTGCTACCAAGTGCTGGGCATGGTGGCACAAGCTTTTAGTCATAATACTCAGGACACAAAGGAGGTCAAATCTGTATGATTTCTAGACTGTCCTATTCTACATAGGGAGTTCAGGCCAGCCAAGGGCTACATAGTGAGACACTATCCCAGAAATAACAATAAACAAAACAAAAGAACTGACTGTTAGTTGAAAATATAAGCCAGGGAGAATAATTTAATTTTTGTAACTTTGGATGCATTAGAGAACAAGGACATGGATTAAATTGGTCCTGGGTAAAGTTTACAGGTAGTATGTAGTTTGCTTAACTTTCATCATTCTGTTAGAAGCTAATTCTTTTGAGAACATGTTGAATCTTTCCTACACAGGTCTAGTGCAAGTTTGTATGTACATAATTTCAGTAAAGAAGTAGGAGGAGCCAGAGACCTGGGAAAGCTGTTTTCTGAGGTGGTACAGCTTTATATCCTTTGTGTCTTTGTTGTCATCCTTGTCATCTTCTTCCCACCCCCTCTCTAATTGAGGGTAGCCCTGGCTGTCCTGGAACTCATTCTGTAAACCATGCTGGCCTCAAACTCAAAGAGAGCTGTCTGCCTCTGCTACCATCGACAGGCCCCTTGAGTCTTCTAAACAGAGATAAGATTGATTGAGGTAGCATATCAATGTAAGGATGGGAGTAGACAGATTTTGCTAGAATTTTCAGTTGTATAAGTTTATTTAAATTAGCAAATGATGCCTCTTCTAAGCAGCATTATATCTAGAACTACTGAGGTGCTTTACTTATTTATTTATTTTGGTTTTTTTTTTCTTGATATTTATTGAGCTCTACATTTTTCTCTGCTCCCCTCCCTGGCTCTCTCCTCCCCCCTTCAAACCTCCCCCAAGGTCCCCATGCTCCCAATTTACTCAGGAGATCCTGTCTTTTTCTACTTTCTACTTCCCATGTAGATTAGATCTATTTAAGTCTCTCTTAGTGTCCTCATTGTTGTCTAAGTTCTCTGGGATTGTGGTTTGTAGGCTGGTTTTCTTTGCTTTATGTTTAAAAACCACCTATGAGTGAGTACATGTGATAATTGTCTTTCTGTGTCTGGGTTACCTCACTCAAAATGATGTTTTCTAACTCCATCCATTTGCCTTCAAAATTCAAGCTGTCGTTATTTTTTTCTGCTATGTAGTACTCCATTGTGTAAATGTACTACATTTTTTTTATCCATTCTTCAATCGAGGGGCATTTAGGTTGTTTCCAGTTTCTGGCTATGACAAACAAAGCTGCTTTGAACATAGTTGAGCACATGTCCTTGTGGCACGATTGAGCATCCTTTGGATATATACCCAAAAGTGGTATTACTGGGTCTTGAGGAAGGTTGTTTCCTAATTTTCTGAGAAATCGCCACACTGACATCCATATGGGCTGTACCAGCTTGCATTCCCACCAGCAATGCAGAAGTGTTCCCTTTTCCCCACAACCTCTCCA